>JAJHUR010077625.1:0-15493 GCA_027495735.1 Lutjanus campechanus | reverse complement strand
TTGCCTTATTATGCCTTCCCTATTCAGTGGTTTTGATCATTAAGTCACTGAACTGCATGCATTTGTTGCATTTATTGTCTGCCTTAGGGTCCTGTCAGCCGAAGTAGTTAACCTGAACAAACTCTTAGCTACAGTAAACAGCCATGAGCAACTATTTAGCTAAATTATCAGATAAAATGCAAATGTTGACCCGTGTTTTACCAGCTAATGCCAGCTTCTCTTTGGTAATTAGCTGGTGTGTGCGTTTAATGTGGTTTTAATAGCTAAGTGAGCTACAAAAGCTAGCTATACTGAGTCTGAGTCTCTGATTCAAGCTAGCTTTTAACCCTTTTCCATACACATGTGCTGGCTTGGTTTGACTCAGCCCAGCTCATCAAAGATTTGCACCTCCATTACAACAGGACTATTTACTTAAAGTTGTGTTATTAACTGAAGATGTGACACTTAGCTCGCGTCAAGCAGCTGCAAAATGGCAAATAAATACTGAACTTCCTATAAATTCTTCAATAATAAGTCACGTGCTACTGTAATTCCCAAGCTTTTATTATGAAGCAGCAAAAGCAGGACCCTCTTATTTTCGGTTTTCATCAGGGGTAATTTGACAAGACTCCTGTCGCACTGAAAGCGAACGTGACAGTAAAATAAAGCAGATACCTGAATGTAAAAGCAGAAACACAGGAGAGAAACTGAACTTCAAGCCACAGAAATTTGCTTCTAAAGAACTGAGAGCTGAACGCTAGTCACCGACACTTTTAAAAATGTCTTTCTCTCTTCTCCTCTGCGCAGACATGAGTTGAGTATCACAACACTCCCCCAGGTTTTACACAGGTTTTAAGAAGCACATTTGCAACACAGCCGACGAATGCTTGTTTGAGGGGTCATCACGGGTCGGCCGCAGTCGGTGAAACATCACCGCAGCACGCTTGGAGGCGGGTCTGGCTCGCTTTGGCCAGCATGTATACAAGAAACAAGCAATGCCTAAATTATCTTTACTGTTTTTTACAATTTGACATATATTTGTGCATCAGACTGTAGATGGCTGGAGTGCTCTTCTAGTTACAATTTGTGACATCTTAAAAGTTCACACATGCATTTCTGTGGCATATTACAATCCCTGTGCTGCTGATGATTGTGTGTATTTGGGCTGTTAATATTCTACAATTAGTTTTCACTTGTAATCATACAACACATCTGTGAATTATTTCATTTTCTTGCTTGTTCTCCTCTTTTAAAATCTGCACTTGTAATGCGCCACTGTGAAACGTGGCACCTTTCTCTATCTTTGGACATTGATTTGATTGATCTCATCATTTCTTTTTTAATCTCATTTGTGTTTGTTGTTAGTGAGGACTGTCTTCTCTGATCAGATTTTAGTAATGAACTCAGCTGTACAACAGACACTAGAAAAAAAATGCAATAAACCTTTAACTACCCTGACTATAGACAGATCCTGATTTATGTGGTGTCTGGACTACTTGAGCAATCAATGACATTAGCATCAATCAACTCCCACCTTAGTCACATTAACTACAGCGACAGAGATAGAGTCTAATAACATCCTCTCTGAGACAGACCTGCTGAGAGGAAGAAAAGGGAGAGGATAAAGAGGTACGAAATTAAGTTGAACCTCAAATGTGTCGAGAAAAATGTGCAGATTGAGACGCCGGATGACAAAAACGTCCAAAACGCCCTCATACCTGTGCAACAGAAAGTCAATTTCCAATGACTCCCAAAATGACAAAGCCCATATGACCTTTGGAGAGTGCCAGCCAAACCAAGAGCATAGAATTTGGAAGGGAGAAGACACGTCCTTACCATTGTCCAGCGACTAGTGACTGTCCTTGGCATGAATTTTGATCAAAAATTAAAGCATTACCCCTGTCGTCCCTGGGTGTCTAGTCAGTGAGATTCAGCATGCGGGCTAATTATTGATGAAAAGCAAATGTTTAACCCCACTCCAGCTCAAAGATTTTTACTGTCATCCCAACAGTGACAGGCGTACCGGACTTTCATCGTACGGGACACGGTCTATGCTGTGAAACGGTAGTAGTTTGGTTAGGTTTCGGCAACAAGGTTAGGTTGAGAAAAAGATCATAGTCTGGGTTCAAATTAGTATGTTAGTTATGCAAGTTACAACATACGTAAGTTAGGTTACGCTTTTGTATGTTAACTTATGCAACTAATTTGCCCCTGACATAATCACTATATACACAAGATGTTGCCACCTAATGATAATTCTAAATATGGGTCATAATAAGCTGCTTGCCCAAACAACCTGGTTGTTTTTCAGGTTGAAAACGTCAGCAGCGTTCTATACTTCTAAGTGGAGTTAAAAAATTTCATGCAGGATTATATCCAAATCTCCCAACAGCACTGCAAGTAAATCCACTTCTTGATTCACGTCTACCACAGTCCTAACCCTGCCAATGTTAGTGCCACACTCTATCACACATCTATATGATAAACTGTAGCATCGTACAGGCTCCTAAGACTCACCTCAGGACACCTTGAAATCCTTTATAAAGTTTCAAAACTCTCAACTTCACACACATCTGAGGCTCTATTTGCCTCCCGTGCCGTCCTGGGAGCTTGTGACGTATCCCCGCGCCCACCCACCCTCCTGTACCTCCACACTGAGTTTGTCACAAAAGCTAATGAAGAGAGTCAGGGTACATCTCCTCCTTTGGGTGACGTAGGCAAAAAAAAAAAGAAGATAAAACATCATGACACATTTGAGCTTGGCCTAATTTTTCACAGACAGTCTTTGGGAGGAGAAGCAGACGCCTAAAAATGTTTCTCGGGGTGAGATAAAGAATACTTTGTAGAAGTTGCTCTTCCTAAATTTAACTGTACACATTACAGCCACCATGAAAGACCTCCTGCTTGCATTTTCCCTGCTTCTGTCTGTTAGTCATGCAGACAAGTTTTAAACATTTTCATCTGTCATTTCTATCAAGTCATCCCTTCATTCCTTGTATTATCCAACAGGTCACACTTTATTTGAAAAGCAGTGCACAGGACTGTCATTAAACTTTCATAACAATGTCACGACACCTGGCATGACCGTGAAGGAGTCTTTATGAATGTTTATGACTGTTGTCGTTGTGTCATTCGGTCAAATATACCTTATGTCTTTTTTAATGCAAAGTTGATATTGTTTGAGAAGTTGGCATTAATCAAGCCAATAATGTCTTTCTTATGACAACTTGACATTATCCAAGACAACTTAATCTGTCAATGTGCTTGTCAAGTAAAGTGGTTCATTTTGGCCACATTGGTACTCTGGTCTGTTGTCAAACTCCCCTTATAACATTTAATGGCAACTTTATGACAAGTCCAAATGGTACTAATTGGTGATTGATTCATGACACTGTTGACACTGTTACAAAAACATCTGGCAGTGTTATAAAATTTAATCATATACTTGACAATTGCAAAATGTACCACTTTACTTGAGGTCAAGGAAAACATTTGCAACACACTTATGATGGTCTTATGACAGCCAGTGTCAAAACCAACCACATATAACAGAATAATGCAATGTTAAACCATAAAGTTTCTTTACATTTGATTTGTTGTCCTGGTTAATGTCAATTTGTCATAACAATGACATTGACAGGTTGATTATCTTTGTTTAACTATGACATTTTTGACTTAGTTCATTTCAAGTTTTCATAACAACGACATTATTGGCTTGATAAAGGTCAAGTTGTCACAAGAGCGACATCTCAAACAATGTCAACTTTGCATTAAGAACTGACCGAATGACACTTAATGACAAAAGTCATAACATTTCATAAAGACTCTTTCATATTCATGACAGGTATCATCACATGGTTATGACAGTGTAATGACACTCTTATGCACGACCTCTGCAAATGAAGCGTTGCTATCCATCCAATACCTGAGTCAAAATGTAGCAACACTGTGCTGAGAAAGGGCCTGGCAGCGCTGCACATTCAAACCTCCACGGATGAATAAATGGTTAAATAAAATAAAATGGATGTCCCGCAATATCCAGTGAGTGAAATTGCTCTGTCACCATCAGACCATTCATTACAGAAAGAGAGAATATCTGGCATAAGGTGCTTGTCAGAGCAAGATAGAGGAGAAGGAGGACCCTGGGAGGCCCTGAAAGAGTTGCATTTATTTGAGAAATGACTTTCCCGTAGAGGTGCTACAGCCGATGACGAGTGATGACTAAGGCTGGAGATGAATAAAGAAGCTGCTTTTTGAAACCTCTTGGCACCACAAACGACAGGCAAAGCAGAACGTTGCAGGCCGGAAGACAGAGTCAGAGCTAATTACTTTATTGGTAGATAAGCATTTTTTAACCTTTCTCCAAATGAAGGGTTTTGCTGAGCACACCATGCTATTTTTGAACACCTGCTGGGAGCTACTGGACCAATTACAGTTGGCAGGGGGAAGCCAGGGTTTAAATGCCTTGCTCAAGGACACATCGAGTTAGATTTTTTTCAAGCTGGTTTATGCTTGATGTTTGAAATGGATAAAGACGGCAAATTGGCAGCCTGTCAAACAACAGTGAGAGCACAAACCGAGGGCGTCATTTATAAATATGTTCTTAAATTTAGACTTGAACTTCACGTTTGATTCATAAAAGATATTGTGCTTAAAAAAATCCTTGTTTACACAGATTTTAAGAAGCACATTTTTAACTTAGCAGCCTGTAATATAATGCCTCATATAACGCAGCACAAATGCAGGTTTAGTCATAAATAGCAATCACTCACGTCAAGTCTGGACCTTGCTTAGAAATAAAATCATTTCCACGTCAAAGGAAGGTTTTACAAATAGCTACTTGTGGTTTCAGTAAGTGGTTTTCTGCATAAGTCATTTTTATTTTCCACTGTGATAACTACAAAAGAAAATATCATTTTTTGATTATTTAAATAAATATCTCCTCCTGATTCTTTTTAACTGGCAGAAGTATGATTGACTGTAACTTTCATGATGAATCTGACCCAGTGGTAGACACTGAGAACAACTAACTGATCTTCTCGCAGATGGTCTTGTTAACTTAAACACGTCCTATAAAGAAATCAGCAATGAACTGATACTGTTTCATAACCAGTTAAAAAACTCCTTGTAGCAGCTTAAAGATAAAAACATTAGTCTGTCTCATAAATTAAGCCCAAAGTCTTACAAACTGTTTGTCATTAAACAGCCACCATTGGTCCAGAAAATGCTTCATGCAACAAGGTAATTCAGGTTTTAGTACAAAGAGTCTCTGTAACTGTTTTAGTATCTGCATGATGGTTCAGATAATTGTATTAGTATTGGCCGACAATAAGTTGTTGCTGTATCTTCCAGTATATTGTTATGGCATTAGTTTTTACATAGCTCCACACAATGCCCTCCAGAGATTGTGGTGTCAGTTAGTGAAACAGACAGAATTAACTCATAGACTTTCTGAGTGTGTTTTTATCTGAGCTTCTTTGTTTTGATAACCGGTCTGGTCGTGGGTTCATGTTGGTGCATCCCTCTCTGTCTTCTCTGTGTCTGTTTTCAACATGGCAGCCATGCCACAAACTTTTTCAGTACATGAAAAATGTTTCTGAAACATTTTAGGTGAGAGGCATATTTTACTGTTTGATTTGTGAGCAGTGTGTGCACAGTTACTGCTTTCTTGTGTTTTTTTCTCCAACTTTACTAAATAAGGAAAGTGCTCAGGCTGTCTGTGTAGCCATTTTTGGTTTCCAAATTTCTCCAGCAATTATTTGATTATTCGCTTTTGCTGTTTGAATACCATGGCAACAAATTGAACTTCTAAGCATTCGGTACAGACCTACGAAGTGCACATTTGTTGCAGTCTATGTTGTACACAGCAGTGACTCCCAGCCTCTTTTCCTCGGAGCCCCCTCTAATTATATCTACGAAGAAGCTGAGGCCCCCCAGCCTGCAGAATTACACCAAAAGAATAAGTGATTCATTCTAAAGCTTTACTGTGCATTAAACTGTCTAAATTCTTAGAACCTTTACCTTTGGTAAATGTCTCTTTCCTTTTGTTTTCTTTTAACAACCCAACAGAGTACTGTGGGTTTATGCTTCCCAAAAGAATAATCATGATTCTTTATCACAGACCACAGAGGTGAACCCTACTAAGTAAACAACTATTTTCGCCTGAGGACAAATAATAAATGTATCTTTTTTAATAGTTACGAATACAGGCTTTTGCATAAATCGTGATTTTAGTTTATGTGCAGATCTAATAATTTTGACGACCTCAGAGCAAACCTCTAAAGGGAGCCCAGACCCCAGGTTGGAAACCAATGGTATACAGCACCTTTAACATTAATAGAATTAGTGCAGTCTGGTATAAAGTGGTATTTGACAATGGAACATAATAATCATACCAGGAATTGACAGTGACATACAACTCAGGACTGGCTCACACCACTGGAACACGTCTGGCCGCTTCAGCTACATTTCAATCTCTGCGTCACTTGCAACTCACTTATACTGTATGATGCACTGATGTTCACTTGCGGGATTAGAGGAGGAAAACTAAGTGCATATGAACCGCAGCAACAACAGCGTGTGTGTGTGTGTGTGTGTGTGTGTGTGTGTGTGTGTTTGTGCATGAATGGATCGCCATCACTTGATCACTCTTTCCTCCTCGCTGCCACAGAAAATTTCCCAGGTAAATTGGAGTGGATGTCTTCCATCGCCTCCACTCAGGGTAAATGGAGTTTCACGGTGACCTGTGGGAGAGTTATTGATCGGGCCCGCAGCTGCCAATATTCTGGTTAAACCTTTCTATTGATTGTACATTTCTGTCATAAAAAGACCTCGTCCGTCATTGGTTCATTAATGACCTTTTAACCCGCTGCACTGAGTTTGACCTGCTGTACTGTAGTTTAAACTCACGCGTGCATGGCACATTAGACCGGTCAATCCACGGACACAAATGATGTTTCTACATCTGTTATGTGAACATTATGGCTCTTATATTACACACGACATGCATTTGCTCCAATAAACCATGAAATAAACGCAGAAAAATGAAAATGTCAAGCGAGAAGTGCTAGATTATTTCTAATTGGCTCAGCGCAATGATTGATTAGAAAAATAGGAATTCTAATTTATTCTACCAGCAATAGGCCAGGGGTCTGCAACCTTCACGATCAAAAGAGCCATTTTTGGCTTCATGTTTTTACAGCTAGCAAATATGAGAATCACTTTACACTGTAAAAAAATAAAATACCTGAGACGACTCAAGATTTCAAGGCAATGCACTTCAGCCCAACTCAAACTCTTATGTTTTAAATGAAATTCTAAAAAGAGATACTTTTCTATTCTCCTTTAGATAAGCTCACACCCTTAAGTTTTAGAAACTTGGTCACACTGAACTCTGAATCTGCCTGAAAATTTAATCCTTTTAATTGAAAATAGTAACATTTTTAACTATTATTCATGGTTTAAATACAATTTTCAGGGGTTTCTAAAACTCAAAGGTTTAAGTTTATCTAAAGAAGAAAAGAAAATGATCCCAACAAAAGATCAGTAGTTGGTAAAACTTTTTCAGAGTTGCGCTCAGCACTCAGAAATCTATTGCAGTATATTGCCTTGAAATTTTGAGCTGTCTCAACTTTTTCACAGCCCTACTACAATGATGAATGAAAATTAAAATGTGAAAATAAAATATCTGTTATTTTGCCAGAGTCACAAGAAGCCACTGAAGCGGGGCTAAAGATCCGCAGGTTAAAGACTGAGCCCTGAGCTAAGTACATTAAAGCTTGCACAATGAAAACGCTAACATGCTAACGTTGAGCAGCCTTCATGTTTACAATGTTTACCATGTGGTGTGCTAACATGCTAACATTGGCTAAGAAGTGGCACCATTTGATTTTGAACTGAAATTGATGTACAGTATATGAAAAGTCAGAGGAATGCCAAATGCAGTCAGGGCCTCGTATATATTTGTGCCAAATTTCAGTCTCCAGTATATTGGATAGAAAAAGATATTTCAGTCTGAACCAAGCTGAAGTACAGACTGATGTTGCAAACCATGTTTTTATTCTTAAAATTAAAAAACAAAACAGAAAGTAAGGATGAATCAGACTCAAATTACAAGTTTCAGCTACAGTATGTTGTTGCAATTCCCGTCAACCACCAATGGAGGTCGTTAAGAACATTAAGTTACTTAATGTGCTTTTAATCTACTTAAGTCACTCCATATTAGGCCAGCTAAACATTTAAATGGTAAAATATAAATGTGACCACAGTTTGTGAGCCGGCCATGAATCTGTCACACTGTGAGGACATTGGCTGAGCCTCAGTCAGCTGTCTACTTCCCTCCCTGAGACCTCCTCGGGGATGTGTTCAGTGTGGCGGCAGCAGGAGGATCTGAGGACTCTGACGTCAGGATGTTTATACATTATTTACCTACACAGGCTTAAATATCTCCTGTGCATATCATTCTCTCACAAACTGCTGCTTCTTATTGCTGTGATTTAAATGCAGCAGGAGATTGTGGTCTGATGTATGAACAGACTTTGGTACATTTGGTGAGAGGGTGGGCACACGCTGATAGAGAGACGATGAAAGACAGAGAGGAGGCAGAAAAAAAGAGGGAGGGAAAATCTGTCAAGGCACAAAAAAATAAAAAGATAAGACTTAAATATAACGAGACCGGAATGAGAGAGTGAAGAGATATAGATGGAAAAGGGACAGAGGCTGACAGCATCGCTGTTGAGCGATAATTAAAGAGAAGAGAAAAAAAAAAGATCTCGGATTTCTGCTCCTCCAAACATTAAGTGCTGTGTCGCTGAAGCAATACAACAAACTGATAAACTATTTTCCAGAGGATTAAAAACGCTGATATTTATCTTCATTGTGAGACAGACGAGAATAAAATAAACTGTGTTCCTCCACTTGTTAAAAGCCATTTAAAAAAACCTCTTAAATAGGTAGTTTATAACAAACTAATGCAATAAAGAAATCAGATCACGCACGGCATTAAACTGAATTCTCAAGATGCTCTTAAAGAAGTGAGTGAGGCAACACAAAGTAGTTTAAAGCTGCTTATTTTAGCATCACAGTATTTTCTACCTTTAGTTTCGGCTATTTGGGTGTTAATATTGTCATTATCAATTTCTTCATTTGTTCTTGCATCAGAACACAGCTTTTTTACAACCTGGGTTCTGTGTTCATACATTTACTGTCTGCACACTGTATCTATTGCAGACATAGTAGGTCCACGCTATATTTTACACGAGACAATTAGACATGTTCCAAACCCTTTTTTTCCCCTTCCTGCTACGGATTGCGATGCCTGAACTTTGCATATCGTCTGATCCCAAGTACCGATCCAATAACAGTGCATTTTTGTATAATAACCCTGTATGTATGTGATATGATTGCTATTACCTTTCTATGGCGATGGAATTTTAGGCAGTATTGGAGGGATTTTCCAATACTGGTATCAGTATCAGGTTACAATCAACAGAAGAAAAAAGAAGAGTGCAAAGTTGGGTCATCGTCTCATTGAGAGGACATATGATGACAAGCAGCTTTGACCTTAACGGTAACATTAGCATGCTAACATGCTCAGAATGTTAGCAGGTAATGTTCACCACCTTAGTTTAGCATGTTAGCATAATAATAATTAGGACACAAAACACAGTGCAGCCGAGGCTGATGGGAATGTCATTAATTTTGCAGGTGTTTGTGCTCATAGAAGTACTTTATAAGATACAAATTTCACCCGATGGTGGCGCAGTCAGATGAAGAACAAAATGATTATTCATCATCTTGAAGGAGACTTTAGATCTAAACGTCTCTTTGCTCTACACAGGAACTGGTTGGGTTTTTGCTCTGGTCTCCTCTGGTCTGGGTTCTCCTCTGGTCCTGATTCCACTCTCAGTCAGTATTTACAGATCCACGTCCAGGTCTTCAGACAGAGTCTGTTCATGATGTCATCCTCAGTCAACCAATCAGAGGCTCTGGGCACAGAGTCTCCACTGACTGAACATCAAGACAACACTGACACGAACACAAAATGTCTCCACAAAATGTTGCATCAATCCATCCATTAGAGATAGCTCACTAAAAAACAAAAATGCCGGCCAAATAGTGGCACTAGAAGTAAGGTCAGGCGACAAGTTTTCATCCCCATTCAGCCATTAATGTCCAAAATACCGTGGCAATTCATCCAGTAGTTATTAAGATATTGCATATTGTATCGCATCAAAAATACAGAAAGAAGTGTATCTGTAGGCTCTCAGTTATTAGAGGGCATTCAAGCTACATTAACAGTTTCATTCTGCTTTCATTTGTCTGCAAATATAAGCTAAACATGCACCAGAGTTGTGGTGAACCCACGCAAGAATCCAGAAGTCTTATCAGACTAATGCTTAACACGTTCTGTAAATCAACTCAACAAACACATCTTCATATTGTACCAATGCCCTAAAGTTTCAGACACTTAACCTGAGTGACATACTGACAGGATCTTGATGACTTCCATTTAACTGAATACAAAAACCATCTTTTGGCGTTTGTGTCCTCATTCCCTCACTTCTGGCTGGAGCCATGACTGGACAGTTTCACTGTGTTGCTGCAGGGAAACAAATCACTTTAAGGGGGACCAATTCTGTTGGTGCTTCCAATGAAATAAATTTAACATGATTTTGGCTGGATCTTTGACCAAGAACACACACACACACACACTTACACACATACGAAAAGCACTTGTGTTAGCACCAAGCCACTCACACACACACACAACAGAGTCCTCTATCCTCTATTAGAGCTGGCACTGTGGGGATTTCCCCCTGCCAAGGTCTGTATTGAGACGACAGGGAAGCGGGGAAGACTAACTGATCCAAAGTGGAAGAAGAGGCTCCAACAAGGACTTTTTAAAATGAGGAAAATGTCTGAGCAAGGACTTTTGGAAATGAAAAGTCGACTCTGAAGACTCAACAGCGACAAAGACTTGATGAAATTAGTAAAGAGCTACAAAAGAGCTTCTGAAGCCAAGTAAATATTGACATGAAGGACATTTCTAAGGACACCTTCTCCAGAAGTAATATTTGCACAAACCGAAGCACACTTTCTGTTTTTATGAGCTATAACCATCACTGAAGTTCTTTTCAAAGTTTATTTAGTCAAGCCACCCTCCCTCTGAGCGCGCCGACCGCCTAACAGCTGTTACGGTTTTAAATTTTTATTGTATCATCAGATGACAGCACATCGTGTTGCTGTGGTTTGGATTCTTGATAAGTCATTGTGCGCTCCAGTGGAAAAGTCCCTCTGAAGTGATTCCCCTCATTTAAAAAACAAGACACACTCCGATGAAGGATGGCTCGTATTAAATTTGGAGCTAACATCAGAATCGAAAACACCATGTTGGTATGAGGTTCACAATGTAATTGTCAACAAGGTGCAAAGACCAAATAAAAATCAGACCGCCTGATGCAGCAGACAAAGACGAGAACTTTGTAAGGAATCAGAAACACTTTGCATAATAAAAGTACATTTTAAAGGAAAGAAGGCTTTATATTTATATCGTTTTTAAGCAACACAGTACATTGTTTTAAAAAGGAGAACGGTCCAAGGGACACTTTTGGTAATTCAGATGTTTATTTCACAGTGGAATCCTAAAAGCATTGAACATGTTTAAATGGAGCTGGGTCACAACCCACAAGCAGCAGCAGCAGCACAAACAGCCTGTCTGAATGAAGACTTTTTAACTTGCAGCTTAATCGTTTAAACATTTTCTTTCTTTTTGAATATTACATTGTTTGTCCAGTGCTCTCGAGGGAAACACATACAAGCATTTTCTGATCTGACATCCTGATCAACGGGAAAACGCAGTTTGACGTCGCTTTCAAAAACAAATGAGTGTCAGAAAACAACATACATTTCATGATCTGTCAACAGTAGGTTCTCAGGTTTGGGGTTAAAATGACTTCTTCATTAAGGTCAGGGGTTAGGGTTTGGGGCCGTCATGGTTGCAATAATAACCACTTGGATAAGGTTAGGGAACGACCACTGTTACGGACTTATAGGAAACAGGAAATGACAACGGTCTCCCATGTTCAAGTCACCTCAGCCTCCTCCCTGCGCTGATCGTGCGGCTCTGTAATAGCATCACCTGACTGACGAGTCCAAATCACTGTATTGTTATGCCCACATTAACATGTAATTTTATCAGTTTGAGTCCTTTATCTCAAGGACTGGAAATTGGATTAAAAAGAGACACGTATTGCTTCAAATTGGTTGACATGGCATTAAAAATAAGACACATTATGTCATCTTATCATCTTTACAAAAACAAATATTGATGACAAAATAGATTCTCAGTAGATTGTTGATACTAGTGAAAGGGAAAATTCAACTCTTTTCATGATTGTAAATGTAAATAGAAGCCAATATAAGCACCAAGCAGCGGTAAATACCACCAACGGATTTTGGAGGAGAAGAACTCAGCTTTCTTGTAAAATAAAACACACAGGGGAATTTATTGCTTCCGTTGACTACATTTACCATCAACGCTGACTGAACATCCACATAAAATGTGGTGAATTTTTGCCCGTACAGATCAAACACGGTCACTGAGCTGAGAAAAAAATGTGACACTGTTGAGAAGAATAACAGGCGAGCGTGTCTTTAAACAGAGAGAAACAACGGCGCATCTCGTGCTCTTGAACGCCCCCCAAACACTCATAAGCAGCACAGTGAGCAACGAACGGCATCTTGCCAGATAATGAGTGGACGAGGCGGCAGTCAGCAATAAAGTGCTGCATGTGGAGAAAAGTGCCTGTTTTACCGCTCGCCCGTCGGTTCAGTCAGTCCAGCTTTATGTCTCACCATAAAGACACCTTCACAGCCATTCTGTGTGTCCTCACATTCATTTAATTAACATACCGAAGCTACGGGAAATGTTATCTGCAGCATGCAGGTGTCATTAGAGATTTTGTAACTCTATTAAGTGTTAATGCACTTTTCTACATGATAATCACATCAAGAAATTACACAGAAATTAAATTAGAGCTAATGTGCACCTTCACATTCAATTATTTTGCAACGCTGCAGCAAAAAAAGAAGAAACACCTGATGATTCTCTAAATTGAGGTTCATCAAAACGTGTCAGGAGTGTGATGTAAGCAAATTATAACCGCATTAGATTCATTAATAAGACCCGATAATCGCATCAGATAATTACACAAAGTTAATTTTATTAAAGCTTTTCTGTATTCGCAACTTAATCTAATTAGCAACATGACACCAAAGAGAGGAACTGCTGAATTGCAAGAGAGGCGAGATATGTCCAGTTTAAGTGTATTATATCTTTATCATCATTGCTCTGTCATAGGGGACAGACTTTAAAGAGATGTGTATTCACTCTTTTTGATTTAGCAGCTCTGCAGCAGTGAAACAAGAGGTGGAGGTAAGGTGTAGTTTTGAGCCATTAAGGATGGTCTTTGATGCTGTCACAGCTTTGAGCGCGGTGCATTAAAAAGTGAAAGCATACTGTACGTGAGGAACTCAAATTTCATACCAATAAGGGTGTCCACAGTGTCTGAATTCAACCGTATCTCTTCCAAATGACATTTATATACTGGAGGGAAGCATGACACATCCTTATATTGCACAAATGTCACAGGGAGGAGGCCGAGGCTGATGATTGGGCCCACAGAGCACCAGACTCTGACTGGAGTTCACAACCAGTGACCCATGTGTTGTTCTTACAAAAGTTCCTGGTTAAAGCTAAAGTTGAAATTTTTTGGAACATTCACCTACTAATGATGAGAAGATTGATACCACTTTCATATCTGTCGACCAAATATAAAGCTACAGCCTGTTAGCTTAGCTTAGCATAAAGACTGGGAACAGCTAGCCTAGCTCAGTCCAAAAGTAACAAAATATGCCTATCAGCACTTGTAAAGCTCTCTAGTTAACGCATTATATATTGTTTGTGTGAGCGTAAAATTACATTTTATGGTAGGATATGCGGCCAGACTATTTCTTGTTTCTGAGCCACTGCTAGAGAAGCTGCAGAGATTCCAAGAAATAGTCAGGCAAGTTAAGGTTTTGCCTAAAACTCATTCTATGGATTAAACAAACAAAACATAATTCGAGTTAATATTGAGGTTTAGAGGAGCTGGTAAGTAGATTTTGTTACCTTAGACAGAGCCAGGTAAACTGTTTCCACCCCGTTGACAGTCTTTGTGCTAAGCTAAGCTAACCACTGGTGTTTTTCCACTGGCACTTTTGGCTGCAGATAGTCAAACCATCCTACATTAATTTGTATTTCCATTACCATTCGAAATGTGCTGAGCTGCGTCACGTTGCACCCAAGATGGACCATCTCTGCAGTCGGGCCAAACTGTGCCCGAACCCTCTTCAAGTAAGTTGCAATCGCTCACCGACCACAGCCAAACCATGACAACCCCAACACTCCCCCTAAAACAAGCCTGTGTTGCGAGACTCAACTCAAATGAATCGCTTTCAGCTGAATCGAAATCGTGTTTAAAGCCGGCACTGATTTCGCTGCTCCATAAAATGAAAAGCTTTTAAATAACAAAAGAACAGGGGACTTTTATTGTCAAGAATTTATCCATCTTTTTGCAACTGCTGAACTCAAGACGAGGGCATCGTAAGATAAAAGAAACACCTCCAAGTGTGAAGCTCTGTCGTAATGGAGATGCAGCTCCCTGCCATGCTCGGCTGACGCACCGACAAATGGACAAATATGAGAGTAGTACCAATCTTCTTCTGACTTCTACTTCTAAAGTGTCAGATGATTTCTTTAAGTTATAATCATAATATTACAGGGATACATTTTCTGCTGGCGACATATTTGCTGCAAACGAGCTGTATTAGAATTCACTTTATTAAGAAAACAAGATTGCCGGAAATGGATCCAGTTCATGGCTTCCTGGGATACTTGATTCAAACAGAGCCGTCGTTAATGTTTTTAGTTCCATCTGTGCTTTTCCTACTATGAAAAGACCAAATGTCTGCTGTGAAAAATGCCGCATTCCCAGATCTCAGAACTAACTTTGGTGAGTAAAATGTCACTGTAACCAAGAAAAATGACAGACGGAGCAACGAAAGTAAAAAACCAAGATGTTTTCCTTTTGAGTATAACCCAGGACACATAAAGAGAGAGAGAGAAGACAGGAAAGGACAGAAGGGTTTAAGGAGAGATGAGTAGGAGAGATGAAGATGAGAGAGAGCAGGAGGTGAAGGAGAAGGCAGAAAATTAGGGGTGATGAGGGGTGAAGACTCGAGAGGAGATGCACAGTGGGAGAGACCGAGGGAAAGATGGGAGAAGAGGGGAGAGATGACAGATGAGGAGCAGAGGGGAAAATTGAATAGGGAAGAGAGGAAAATCAACAGAGGCACGGAGAAGATGGGTTCAAGAGGAAAAGGAGGACCAGGGGGAGGGAACGAGGACAAAGAGCTGATTAGAACGGAGGAGAAGGAGATGCACAGAGGGAGAGGAGGAAAAGGTCACAGCGAA
>JAJHUR010077621.1:0-15108 GCA_027495735.1 Lutjanus campechanus | reverse complement strand
AAAAAACACTGCTGCATTAGCATCCTCTATGTTCAGTTCAGGCATTTTCATAACTGATTCCTGTGATAACTTCTCAGCAGCCTTTTTGGTAACATGATTCTGTTGCAGAGTTTATTATAATTAGCAGGGGCGCAACTGTATATCTAATACCTCGATACCATACCAGACTGTGACCATATCTACTGTGATATTACATGGTTAGTTATTTCATTTTTATCATTTTAATTTCTGATCATGACCGCTGCATTGTTCTTATTTTGCAGTTTTATATACATAATTCAAACCTTTATCACCAAAGACAATTTATGCAATTCTGTGCACACTCTTGGGTGATAGCTGTGTACTTTTATTTTATTTTTTAAAGAAGAAAAGCAGAAGCACTTTAGGTTAAAAGTAAAAACAGATTTTAATCTTTTCTTTCTTCTGTTTTTTTTTTTTAAATATTGTAATAATTATTGTATTGTGGAGTTTTTATCATGCTATTAAAGCACCTTGAGTTTTTGGTAGTTTTGCTAAAAGCTGATGCTTTTTAAGGTTGAGTACATTATTTGGGAAAACAGTCCTGCATGCTGGTGCCAGCTGGAGACTTGGGGAAATTACAACTTTTGCTGTTTGCCATCTAAATTCAAGCTGAGGCTAGCTATAGCACGTGTCCACTGAGTTGAGGTTTACGTATCACCAGTGTGTGATTTCAATGGGGATGGGGATACCATACCATACCCCCCTGTTAACCTACCATCTCTCTTCTCCAGCCCCTTGTGGCAGAGAGTGTGCAGGGGCAGAGGGATTATTTTAGCTGAATATATTAGTCTAGTCTGCTTGACTCGTTGATCTTTTTATCTGACTGATAATTGTACAACTTAGAATGTGTGGCCCCGACCACGGCTCTGAAACATCAGTCGTCTGACTGTGCTGTGTATTTATAAATCCATGGTGCTGTCCTTGGTGCTGAAGTAGCAAGTGGATATGAAATTCCACCTTATTTTCTCAGTCCCGCTCTTCTGTCAGTTTTGTCTTGGATCTATAATATTCTCCCAGCTATATGCAATAAGTATTTTTTTAGCCTGTATATTCTATAGAGTAGTGTGACCTTCACGTTCATCCAATCACAGAGACACACTGATGTCTGTAGTATACCTATAATATTTCAAGATTGTTAAAAAACCTTACTGCAGGTCTTTTATGAGCCTCAATATTGTATTCCAGTTTTAGACTCAATCCTGACTCTCCTGCACACTTGGGAGGGGAGGGTGAGGCGAGAACTGCTATACGCCACTAAATCCTACGTACTGGTCCTTTAAATTCTTAAATATTTTCAAATCCCTCATTTATGTTCTTTTATGTTTCTCACTGCAGGTTCTCTCTCTTTACCTCAGCTTGTATTTTTTTATACTTACTATAAGTGTATAGCATATTGTAAATAGTTTTTTATAGTATGCCTCACGTAAGAGGCACGTTCTGTGAAAAGACCTGTTTTATACCAGCTAGTACTTCCTCAAATATACACTTCTCCTATCTATGGTCCATATATGGTGTCACCCTTATCCTTCAAACTCCTGGCCTCTCTACATGGGCAGTAATATGATTGGCCTGAAACTACATGACCACTTACCAAACTTATCCATGTGTAAATGCCCCATTGGCTGATTTTTTCTTCTTCTCCTCATTTTCATTTTTTTAAAGTGTGGTTTGCCAATGTTTTTTTTTTATACTACAAGTTTTGCTGGAGTTTTGACACTTGAAGACTATTTTTATTCTCATGCAACATGCAACAGTGGTGAATGATTTCATCAGCTATTATTCTGAAGCCGTCCTTGTGGATATATTACACCTACAGCCTATAGCCTACAGAATCTCTGTGCATCATTTCTTCCTCTTCGTTGCGATGCCTCAGAACAAGAACAGGTCCATGCCATCTTATTAGCCATCAGGTTTAAACAACATGTAGTTTAGCTTGTACCTGTTTGTTTTATAAATCCTAATACACACTCCTCCTACACTTGGAATTAAGGATAGCTATACCTGTTTGTCCAAACATAGAAAATTTATATAAATATAATCTAATACCTAATTTATTATTATGTTTTTTATATCTCTTGCTGCAAGTTTTCGTTCTATCTCAGTTAGAATTTTTTGACACTTCCAATAAGTATAATACATATTGTCATTTTTTTCTAGTATTTAGAGTACCTCCTCAAATATGCACTTCTTCTCTTTATGATCCATATATGGTGTCACTCATATCCATCAAACTCCCAGCCTCTCTACATGTGCAGTAATATGATTGGCCTGGAACTACATAACCACTTACCAAACTTATCCACATGTGAATGCCCATTGGCTGATTTTTTTGTTCTTCTTCTCATTTTCATTTTTTCATCAAGTGTGGTTTGACCATAACATTGTGGGTTTTTTTTTAATAATACAAGTTTTGCTGGAGTTTTGACACTTGGAGACTATTTTTATTCTCATGCAACATGCAGCAGTGATGAACGATTTCATTAGCTATTATTCTGAAAATTTTCTTGTAGATATATTACACCCACACCTACAGCAAACAAGGTGTAGTTTAGCTTGTATCTGTTTGTTTTATAAATCCTAATATTAACACTCCTACACTTGGAATTAAGGATAGCTTACACCTGTTTGTCCAAACATAATTAATATATGACATAATTTAATATTGTGAGGGAGCTGTAATCTATGAATGACGACTTTTTTAAGTGTTGTTTATAGTTCATAAATATACTCTAATCCCTCATTTAATTTTTTTCATGCCTCCCACTGCTAGTTTTCTTTTTATCTCAGTTTGTATTTTTTGACACTTCCAATGAGTATAATACATATTAAAACGTTTTTCTGGTATTTAGAGTACCTCCTCAAATATGCATTTCTCCCATTTATGATCCATATATGGCATCACCCATATTCATCAAACCCCTGGCCTCTTTACAAGTGCAGTAATATGATTGGCCTGGAATAACCTGACCATTTACCAAACTCATCCACATCCTAAATACTGGTCTTTTAAATTCTCAAATATGTTCCTCATTTATGTTCTTTTATGTTTCTCACTGCAGGTTCTCTTTCTTTATCTCAGCTTGTATTTTTTTTTATACTTACTATAAGTGTATAGCAGATTGTAAATTGTTTTCATAGTATGCCTGACTTAAGAAGCATGTTGTGTGAAAAGACCATCTAGTACCTCCTCAAATATGCACTTCTCCTGTTTATGATCCATATATGATGTCACCCCTATTCATCAAACTCCTGGCCTCTCTACACGTGCAGTGATATGATTGGTCTGGAATTACATAAACATTTAACAAACACATCCACATGTGGATGCTCCACGTGTATGTACGTGTATGTACGTACAGGATGTGTGTCATTTTTATTTTCACTTCTCAATATTGTGGCCTCACAATGAAGTTCTTTGTATAGCACAAGAGTTTTGACCCTTAAGACTTTTTCACATACAATTTGAGTGCTAAGTGTATTCGTGCTCCCATTATGATTATAATTGACATACTCAGCACTGATAAAACAAGAAGGGTTATCTTTTTTTTTTTTTAACTTGCAAGAGACTTAAAGAGACAGTTCACCCCAAATCCATCTAGATTTTTTTCTGAGTTGCTGAGTTTTGAAGAGATCGGCTGGAAAGATGTCTGCCTTGTCTCTAGTATGATGTGACTAAATGGGCCTCGGCTTGTGGTGTTCAAAACACCCCAAAAAAAATACATTCGAAAAACTCAAAACAAAAACAACAGCAATGTCTCTTTTCAATCATCAAAATCTTGTTGTGAGCAGTTTCATGTAGGAACTACTTTCTTGAAAGAAAGTAATTCCTATATGAAACTGTCCACAACAAGGTCTGTGAATTAACTTGAGTAACCAGGTCATGATTTTTGGAAAGAGACACTGCTTGTGAATTCATATTATATTGGAGAAAGGACAGACATCTATATGGTCAATTTCTCCAAAACTCTGCGATTCACACTAAAAAAATCTATTAGCACTACATGGAGTACTATATACCAACAGTTTTTTATTTCTAACATTATTATATTTCCTCACAAGTACGGCATTTTAAAGATTTCATCAGCTATTGTTTTGAAGTAGGCTTTGTGGAAAACTACAGCCTACAAATCACTGTGCATTCCTGTTGCATCATGTCCTCTTTGTCCCGATGCATCACTGCAAAACAGGTCCATGCCGTCTTATGTAGAGGTGTTAACACCATGTATTAATCTTGTATCCATTTGTTTTAATATGTCCTTACATTAATGTAGTGTATTTTAATGCTCCTACACTAAGAATTAAGAGTGTACGAGGTGCAGTGAGGGCATCAGGACAGAGCTGGCAGAAACACAGCAAGGAGGAGATAAATTAGAAAATTAATATATGACATCATTTAATATTGAGAGGTAGCTGCAATATTTATATTGTGTCAGTCACTGACAGCATGAATGAATGAGGATTTTTCAGTTAATGACGTTTTATTGGCGGCCCAACTAACTATTGTTTTCATTGTTGATTATTTTTGCGATAAATCAATTAGTTGTTTGGCCCATAAAATATCTGAAAATGATGAAAAAGCCCAAGATGACGTCCTCAGTACAAAGATATTGAGTTTACTCTCATAGATGACTAAAGAAACCAGAAAATATATACATTTCAGAAGCTGGAATCAGAACATTTTGACTTTTCTTCCTCAACAAATATTCAAACTGATTAACTGATTATCAAAACAGTTGGCAAATAATTTAATAATCGATTAATCTTTGCAGCTCTACTTTTTACAGTGGTGTTTATAGTTCTTAATCTCTCCAAATTCCTTATTTTTCTGCTGATCGTCTTTCTTTAATCTCAGCTTGTTTGTGTTTTGACACTTCCAACACAGCACAGTGTAGATTGTTGTTATAGTATACCTCATTTGTGAGGCATATTTTGGGAAAAGACCAATTTATACCAGCTAGCACATCCTCAAATATGCACTTCTCCTTTTCATGGTCCATATATGGTGTCACCATATCCATCAAACCCCTTTCCTGTCTATCCTATCTAATATGATTTGCCTACAACTACATGACCATTTACCAAACTCATCCACCTATGAATACCCCATTGGCTGAAATATATGTGTACATATGACTGGTTATTTTCATTTTAACTGTTTAATATTGTGCTTTCACAATAAAGTTGTTTTTATACTACGTTTTCCCATATTTTGATCCTAAAAAAATCTTTTCTGATGTATACTAGAGTGGTGGTTGAAGGAGGTTAAGTGCTAGAAACTTCTTTCATGATTAAAATTAACATACTCAGCATTGCTAGAACAGAAAGAATTAAGTTTTTAACTTGCACAAGACATAACTACTTAGTTCAGCTATGAAGAGGACAGTTAAATCCTATTTCTTCTCACCATACACCAACACTTGCTTAATTTTAACATTATTATATTTCCTCAAAAGTATGGTATTTGTAGATTGCATCAGCTACTGTTTTGAAGCAGGCTTTGAGACCACCTACACCTACACATCTACAAATTCAAGGTGCAGTCCCGTTGCACAATTTCTTTCTCTTTTTTCTGATGCTTCAGTGTAAAACAGGTGTAAACAACATGCACTGAGCTGATTTTGCTTGTATCCATTTGTTTTATAGATCCTAACATTAATTAGGTGTGTTTTAACGCTTCAAAGCTTGGAATTACGACTATACGAGGTGCAGTGAAGGCACCAGGACCGAGCTGGGTGAAACAACGCAGCGAGGCAGAGACAAACAGCCGGTGTGCAAAAACTGTCAAAATTTATGGAAATTACAATATAACATAATGTGATACGGAGACGTAGTAGTTGCAATATTACTGTTGTATCTGTTACTGACAGATAAACGATATGATATCATTTCAACCTCACTGGAACTTAAAAAAAAAGTTTTAAATGATGTCATTCACAAAGTATCGTGCAATAGTATCATGGGCCCCTTTACGAACATTCTTGAATCTTCGATAATTCCATTTCAGGACGAAAACACGACAGTCTTCCTGTGTTGTTGTGTCTTCGCCTTAACCATATGGAAATCCCAAGTTAGAGTGCGCATGCGCCGGGGACTTCTCTGTAAAAAATTCTGTATATCAGTGAGTACTGATAGCTTTCCGGAGATTTTATCACTGCTCCATGAAAGATGCACTGCTCCGACCCCGTGTCTCTGGTTCCCATAAATAACAGCAATATCACTAAAATGAAAGAAAGATCGACTTTCAATCAGGTGAGCTTTGGAGATTCATTTACTATTCGTTATTTTTATTACATTTAATTTTTGCAAAGTGATGTGAGTCATTTATTTTATTTAATTTTTTTAAATTGATTATTTCGAGCTGATTTGGAGAGGTTAGAGCTTTTCAAAGTGAATCCAAGTAAGTAAAGTTAGCCTGTCAGTCAAACATCAGGGGAAAGTTAACCCAGTGTGCTACAGCTGGAGTATATGAGTTATATTACTGCCGCTGTACAGTGAGACATATCTGCTTTATCTACATGTTGTATAAAAAGTTAATACTCTAAAACCAACTTGTTTTTGTGATAGACTTTGGCTCCAAATATGTCATCATTTCCGCAACTGTGGGCTGCGGTCTATGTGTTTTCCCCCAGCCCAAGTGAAAGTGTTTGTGACCTTTATAAGCAGTGCACGTTTGTACAGAAGAAGCCCACTCAACTCACTCAAACCGCCCTGGTATGAGATGATGTGAGATATCAAATCGCTTGTCTGTCTCTGTTCTGTTGAGATGGTGACCCGGAAAGCCGCCAACATGCACAGACTGATCCAGGTGGTGCACCGGGTGGCGCAGAAGAGCTGCACGAGAGCCTTCCAGCTGTTCTGCTGCCCATTGGACACCCTGCTCTGTGAAAAGGTCACATGCTGCCCAGGTAAAACTCATCTCTGGCATATTCATTCAATTATGACAAGCACAAATACAGACACAGAGATTTTACACATCAGGCTGAGACTGGCCTGTTTTTAATTTTTATGGTACGCATTTTATGTATATTTAATCCCTTTTCTTAATTTAAGCTGTTCTGCTTTTTTTTCACTTAGGCCTATATATTTACAGTTACCACTGTTTCACTGTCCTGATGTCATTTAGGATTTCATATGTCACCCATTCGTGAGAAGAAAAACTGACTTTTTAAATTTCTAAACTTGCTCTGTGCCAGAAAACAGCTTTGTCCCACTCAAGAATCCACACCTTCAAACTATTTAAAAATGTGTTAGAAGCCTCCAAAATCTAAAACCTCATAACATGGGTATAAACATGTGCTATTATAATCATCTTTGTTTCCAAATCTGTCTTCATGAAAATGTTGGCTCTTTACAGTTGTCTCCTAGATTTCTGTCAACTCCATCAGATTTGAACAAAAACAATTTAATCAGGCATAAAAATTTTAGCTATATCCTCGGGACCCCTGTCTCACTATCTGGTGTAAAAAAGGTGGTAATACTGCTCAAAGCACTGGTAAACTTTCTATTTTCTGGCAAATTCATTAAATGATATTGCTATCAGATGTGTCTCAACCATACCATGTTAACTCTGTAGCCCTTCTAAATCAAAGCTAAATAAGAATTATGATTTAAATATGTGTATTTTGATTAGTACTAAGAGAACTCTGAGCAACTTTAAAAAAAAAATAAGATGGCTACTCACTACGATTATGCTGTGAAATAGAACGTAACATCTCGTCAACTCAATCAGATGAAAAATTTGACCAGCTGACCTCACAAATTAACAAAAAATTTAATCACTAGGTGGTTGGGCCATTACAAGGTTTAATAGCCAAGAGTTTGATCTTTTGAAGTCTATTTTCCCAGCATAACTGATGAAACCCCACCAACCAAAATACAGTGTTGTTTCCAACTGTTATATATAAATAAATAATATCGATATTTAAATTTTCTGTACTGTCTAATTGTATCTGCATCTGTCCCAAAACTCCAGTATTGGTCAGACTCTAAATACAAATATTGTCTTCATTATTTCATATGTTGCTGACCCGGTCTGGTGTCTGTATCTTCAGAGTAAGCCTTTATTCTCCAAAACATCATGATATCATTATCTGCACTGATATTGTCGTAGTTCCTTGTAAGCTGGCAGCATGCATTACAAAACATAATTTATCACGAATAATAACCTAACCTCTCTCCCTCTCTCCCTGTCTTTAAAGCTCAAAATCATCAGCCTACAGAGGACAAAACTACACAAGGTGAGTTTATGTTTGAATTTCTGTTCAGGGACTTTATTCTTTCCTCAAATCATTTTTGTTTAATCCTTTGTTTTTCTTACATCTTAAGGGAAATTTCTTTTTCCTGATTCATATTTTTTACACTAGCCTTTTAGCGTGTGCCACATTGTATTTCACTAAACTTAACAGCTTCTGTATGTGCCAAATAAACCTTTGAATCATTGAATTCTTGAAACATAAAAGTCTCTTTTCCATCATTGTATGCAGTAGTGTGGTAGTTTTCTGTGTCTGTGTTTTAACTGAGAAAAACCATGTCAACTTACTTGATGTTATAATCAATGTTAAAATGTTTTGTTATCAGCACATTTGTGACAGGAAAACCTCAATCTTTGCTGAGGTTGTTCTTCTCAACAAGCATTTTCCATCCATTTGAAGTATCAGGAACTTTGTGATAGTGACGCATTTCTCTGTTACATCACTTTGGAACAATAACTTCCCCTTCTCACATTCTCTTCCCCTTTTCCCCCTTTCTCTTCCTTGCCCACTCACTAACAGTGGCACTCCGTAATCCGCCGTCCACCATTTTGATTGTGAACATCAGCAACTCGACCTTGATCGACTGCGTCATCGGGAATGATACCTATCCATCTGTGGTGGCAGAAAGTCAGCCTCTAATGCAGGGATCAGAGGCCCACATGCATGGTGGGTAATACTGACCAAACCAATGTTATAGCATTTTAAAGGGAAAGTTTGTATTATTTGAAGTAGGGTTGTATGAGATACTTCTCCATAGTCAGTGTATTATTTATAGTAGATGCTGGTCGACATGCGCCCAGTTTAAAGAGGCAGCAGGAGTACCAGCATAGGAAGTTAAGCAATGTACTGTAGTGGACAAGGTCAGCAGCAAAAGTTATTTTAGTCACTGTACAAAAGTGCTGCATATAAAAGTCAATATAATTTTAAGTGTACGCTATATTTAGAATATTTTTGACCTTGCCATCAAATAGGCTTTTCTGATTGGAAAGAAAGCCAACCAAACTCCAGTGGCAAAATCAGTAATTTTACCTCACAGAACAAAGGAGTTGCTGGTCTACCGCTGCCTCGTTTGGACAGTTTGTTTCATTTATTGTGTGACTGTGGTGTTTTAAAAGGTTAGTTTAGATTTACTGAAGTCACACAATAACACAAACAAGCTAACTGATGGAGGCAGCGGTGCACCAGCAACTCCTGTGTTCTGCGAGGTAAAATTAGGAATTTTGCCAATGGAGTCTGGTAGAAAAGTGATATTTGAGAAAGCCGTCTTTGGCTTAGGAAAAGGCTGTCTGATGGCAAGGTAAAGCAGTGAAAATATTCTAAATATAGCACACACTTAAACTGATACTGTTTCTTGAGGGGTGAGCCTCTTTTTGAAGTGGCTAAAATACATTTTGCTGCTGACCCTGTCCATAGCAGTTCATTGCTTAGCTTCCATGGTGATACTCCTTTCTGCTAGTTAATACACTGACTATAATACAACCTGACTTCAAAAAAATCCAAAACTATCCCTTTAAGCACTTTGAGCTGCAATTCATGCTATGCTATTTTGTATTAACTGCATATTTTCTGTAGTATTTTACTGGGCATATCACAGCATGGTCATGTGTTACAGATCAGGAGAGGTGCAGCTGCAGCTGTGGACAGCAGGGGGCAGAACAGACCTCCCCTCCTCCTCTTCCTCCCCCTCCATCAGCTGAGCCTCTGAACATCATGATCCATGGCTCCCATCTCAACTGTGTCATCATCGGAGACAACAACTACATGCACGCTGACCAGACCCACTGGAGTGACGCAGACGGGCCCCAAGTGTGAGGCTCAGGCCACACAGAGCTGACACTCACACACTACACACTCCAGCAACAGCGAGTGTGTTTACATGCACAGTGCACTCCAGTATCCTTGTTATAACTGGGTTTTTGGAGTATCCTGGTTTTGATTTGCATAATGCTAACAGCTAATCCAGGTTTCTGAACCATCTCGTAGTGGCTGAGGTGGTGAGATCACCTGCAGGCAGGCGATCAGAAACCAGGATGCTGTTATGGCCTGAATGGAATCCGAAACAGGACTAGGCTCAAAACCAGGACACTAATGCACATGTAAACACGCTCACTGTCATCTTTGGTATGATAACAACTGTTAGCTCAAAACTATTTAAGTTTCCATGCCACTTTTTTCACCTTTTGGGTTTGTTTCAGTTTCTGTTCAGACTTGCTATGGATTTTTTTTTATGTCTGTCGCTTCTACTCTTTTCACATTATTTTCAGTGACACATCTAATTATTATGTTAATTATTGACAAATTTGTTGATTATTTTCTAGGTTGCTGAAATAATGAAAGAAAAAAAATGCGTATCTTTATTTTCTAGAGCCTATGTTGACATTAGAACAGCTTTTTTGTGCCCAAAACTCGTCAGAAGCTTTCATCGTCATTTTTGTGAGGGTTCTTCCGATACCAGTAACGTAGTGCCTCCGATAGAGCCTAAAATGCTGGATCAGGTATCGGCGAGTCTGCGGGTCTGTGCACGATCTGATACCAAATTATTTATTTATATATTTATCTCATGCTCTGGTATCGGATTGTTGCTCCAAATCGGCCGATACGCACAGTTCAGCTGTCAAAATTGGTGTCTGGAAGGAGAAAATTCAAAAAATAACTTTGAATTTACTGCTCAGTTACTGCTCAAATGGGTCAAATGATTCATTGATTCATTGTTTCCTCTGTTATTTGTATATTTTGACTGACGTCACTGGTTTGATATTGCTCTGGTTTTGGTTTGGACGTGACTTGACACTGGTCTTAGTACTGATTTAAAAACATAACCACAGCTCATTACGGTTCTCGGAGTGTTGTAATAGTTGTAGTACGCACAAACGGGCGTCAGCTCCACAAACTTTATCCTTTAGATAATAGCCTTTAGTTTAAGGGATTTCCTGTTTTCGCAATGTCGGGGGTTTCGCTGCTCTGTCAGATGTGAGGACACAAAATAGGGAGCATTTTTTTCACTGAATTAATTTCCCACATGGATGTGACTTTGTAATGACTCATCTCTCTGTCATCATCTGATTCTTCTGTTATTGATATCCAGTGATCTGATATGCTGACAGATATACTTTGTTAGGAAGATAAGTTGCTGTAGAATTATTTTATCAGCTTATGAATTTGTATATTGTGCTCTTGTGTGGACAAACAGTATTGAAATACTGTAACTGTGACTGAAATCCTTATCACGTCATGATAAAGATATTGACTTATGTTCAAATGTATGGCCCATGGTCATTTTAACAGTAGACTACTTAGTAGTGTTTATTACTAGAAGACATTTTGATTTCTTGCATTTTTATGTTTGGTGCTGTTTAATCTTATTAAATGTCAATGTATTATTCAGGTGAAATATGAAATAAGAAGGCTTGTGTTTCATTGTATCATTACCATTTGCTGTCATTAAAATACGTTATTTCAACTGATCAAACGAGTGTTAGAGAAAATTCATTTCTTCTTCTTCTTCTTTCCTTCCTTCTTCTTCTTCTTGTCTTTCTTGTCTTTCTCTTCTTTCTTAAAACTGCCGAGGCCCCGGCGGACCATGCAGCCTCGCCACCAGGCCTGCACCTGCAGGGCCAAAGGTCAAAGGTCAGCATCAGAATTAGGAATCAGGGGCCGTACTACAGAAAGTTCCTAATCTGCAGATCTTAACTGTTTGATAATTAAAGTTAGGACCTGAAAAAACATTACAGATAAACAGTTTCCAAGTCAATGTTCTTACCCTAGCATAAGATAAGAAAAGTGTATTACACAGTATAAAATAACTGTTAAGCTGTCCTCACTTTCTTTTTTCCACAAAGTAGTATTAGCTAGCTACCTCTTAGCCCACCTCTTTTCCTTTTATCTCCCAAGTTAGTATTGTTGTAAATTTCCCCAAAGAACATCGTTAGATTTCTCTACATGTTTCCAACACCACCGGCTCATCTATCTTGAAGTGCCCACCCTTGTTTTTGCTACATATTTTGTACATTTTAATGTACGGTACATTTGAACCAGAAGACAAAAGTAGCAACGCTGTTCGATTGAGCGATTTTTTAAGGATGTGCTTTGTATCACTGTCAAGTTGCACGCAATTTGCAACCTGCAACATTCACCGTGAAAGGTCAGCCTTACACTCTTCCTATCCTAACTTGAATCTTAAGTTAGTAAGTTTCTGTAATACGGCCCCAGTACAATAAATAACAAGACTGTTTGATGTGATCTGAGCTCTGATTGGACGTTGTTACCTTGGTAGCAGCTCTGGCCTCTTCCTGCTGTTGGCGCAGTTTCTCCTGCTCCTCCTTTTCCTCCACCATCACCTGCTCCATCTCCCTAAACTGAAATTGCAATTCAGCGTCTCATTAATGTTCATCTAATATTGACTGTGTGCGCCGTGTGTGCCCAGCAGCTGTTCACCGAGTCACATTAAAGCACCGGGAGCTGCTCACCTGTCTCCTCTTCTCCATCAGTCTGTCCCTATTCACTGTTCTTTTGCAGCACAGGCTGTTGAGCTGCTGCTCCGTCTCCTGCAGCATCTGTTTGGTGTGATGCTGCCACTGCTGCAACAGCTGCTCCAACTCCTGAAAATATTTGCACATGATAAAAATAAGCAGAACAAAACCAAATGCTTTAATGAGAGTAACAAAACCAAAAGGAGCCTCTGGTGCAAAACATGATCAGCAACTTAAAAGAGTCATTTCAAATTGAATCCACTTTTATGAGTTAGTAAATTACATGTACAGACTTTATTACACTGTCAAGTGATTCTGGTCCCATTCAGTGTTCATTACAACAGAAGTTTAGCTTTTTCAAGAGAAAATCCAATAATTCTGTTCTGAATACTCCCCAGCAATCTGTGAAAAATTCAGTGGTAACACCTGTGTTTACACCACAATTTCAGAGTAATACGGCTGCTATGAAAAAGGTCTGCAGTTTACAGTGTTGATCAGTATGGAGGCAAAGTAACACCACTCATTACAGCTCCTGTTATGACACTCTCAGTTGCCTCTGCCGCATCTGCCCAAACCTCAAGTGCTCAAGCCAAAGTGAGGTGTTCAGTCATAATACCAGTGAACACTGGCAAGGAAACCACAATGGACTTTATCTATGTGATACCAAGAATCTGGCTAGCTGAGTGCAGGTTCAGTTAAATGGTAGCTAAATGGTATGTAACACAGAGCAGTGTGAATTGTAGTTGAACCTGAATTTTTCAAATGTATTTTCTTTGGTGCTTTGAGCGCTACAAGCCGAGTGTCATTTAGCCTCATTACATTGGAGAGAAGGCTGACGTCTCTACAGCTGATATCTGCAAAACTCCGCAGCTCACACCAAAACGGATAAACAGCAGTACAAGCCAGAGGAAGAATATGCAATTTTGATTTTTGGAGTGAACTGTCCCTTTAAGTGATCACATGAATAACCATGCATGTTCAGAGCAGGAATAACCAATCAAGCTGTTGTTCATTATCGTTCATCCTTTGAAAAAATGTGCAAAACATATGCAATTGTCATCTTATTTATGCGTAAATTTCCTTTTATATACACATGTGCTCAAGAATTAACAGAAATTTAAGAAGTCAGATAAAAATACATAATTTTGAAGACCTTTCAATCAAGACACATCATCAGCTAGAAACAAGCATGTTATCCAGCTCCCTCTGATGCAGTGACACAGCATGGATTGATTTTTGGATGGCGGTCATCAGAAATGTTTTGATATCAGAAGTAGGCCTAAAGTTACAAAAGGTTGAGAACCCCTGATCTAAACTACCCTCTCTGAAATATATCATGTGTATCGCTCTGATGATGTATTATTCATCATGATCAATGATATATTGTACAGTCCCTCCATAACATGTTTTAAGAGGTGTGTAATCATCTCTGTTTCTGTACAACGATCTACACTTAACCAACTTCTGGAGCTTTTTTCACTTTAAAGTTAGCCTCCATTAACATATTGCTCAATTAACCGCAACACCAAAACATCTACACCTTCTACAAGATTATTAATGATTTGTTATGTCATGTGTTCTTGATTTATTTACTTATTTATCATATTAAATATATTACAGATTTGTCATTTAAGAATATATTAAGTCATATGGGAAGATTTGATAAATCACTTTTATTCCTAAGTTTTCATGTAAGAGTGAAAGTGAATGATTTTATCTTTCACTTAAGCCCAAACTCAGTGTTTTGACAAGAATTTTAAATTAAGTTTTAGTCTCAGTCACTTACTGATAGTTGTGGTTAGATATAGCCACAATTAATTCTTGTAGCTATTGTTTTGTCTTAGTTAAGATTTAGTCAGAAGCACTCCCTTTTTAATTTCAGTCTATTTTTAGTCACAGTTTTAGTCAAGATTTTAGTCATAATTTTCATGACACTTGTGCATTTTTCTGAAGAATATTCCTCATGGCTATAAAAATTCCAAAGCGAAGTAAGCACGGCTTGAGCTTGTTTAGTCATCTAGACTGAGGTGTGTTACCGACATATTCTTTCATGTCATACAAAAAACGAATGCATAAGTCATTACTGATGATGTCATTATCGGTTTTCACTAACTTCCACAGTTTTATCAGTTTGCTAAATACAGACTCTGCTGTGCCACAGGTTTAACTTCAATCTCAGCTACAGTGACATCTGCTGGCATTGAGGGGATTTCTACAGGATTTATACTAAACCACGAGTTTAAAACCACAACTTCTGAGAAGTACTGGGGTTTTAAGCATTCATGTGATTTTGTTCCAAACAACAACTTTAAACTCATCTTAAACCTTAAAGGGTCAGTTCACCCCAACCCCCCCCCCCCCCCCAA
>JAJHUR010077618.1:0-14973 GCA_027495735.1 Lutjanus campechanus | reverse complement strand
ATCCTTTATCAAATGATTTTTAGGTATAATACCAAATTGTAAAATTTAAGAGTTCCATATTCAACAGAAAGTACAATGTAGTTTTTAGCACGTCATACAGATCTTGCCCTGCATTCTCTTTGGATTAAAAAGAAATACCCCAAAAGACTAAATTTCCATATTATATTTGATTCATGAGGGCATGTCTTGTCTGTGGCTATACCGCTAGGCTGCTAGGTACATGAAGAACTTCTTTATATACAGGGATAGATGTTAATATTTTAAGCACTGGCCCTACAGGCCCTAAGCCCCTAAATTTGGTGGTTAAAGTATGTAAACTCAGGTAAAAACAATACAGGCAAGGCAAGTTATGATAACAGGCACCACTTGCTCAGTTGTCAAGTTGCCTTTTGAGACTTTGTAGACGGCGATGGAACCTTTGCACTTCTCTCTTTATTAGTAACCTATACAACCACTGAACCAGTTAAATAGCTGCAGCATGTGTGGAAAAACTGTAGCAAGAAAGTATATGGTGTTTTACTGTCACTGCAGTTTTTTGGACACAACACTGGCATTAGACTTTAGTGTCCTACAGTGGTGTTTATGATGATGTGGTTGAGTTGCTGCTGACCATCGACATTGAGATAGAAGACTGAAAAAACAGGGCAAGGAAGACCCATAAGACAGAGTCAGCGTTTCTCGGTCATCTCAGCTGATGTCTAACTAAGAGTGATGAAAGACATCTGTAATCTTCCCCCTACCTTGGATAGTGTCCTCAATCATTGATCACCTCTCCCTCGCTCTCAATTCTGTCCGAAAATAAAAATCAAGTTTGTCCACCGTTCACAGACACCATGGATGATTGATTGTTGAAAACACTCATTGTAATGGTCTAGGGGATTTTCGACAGCATATGGTCCATCAAATTTGGCAAACTTGTGCACCATCGAAGCAAAGTCACCCATGCTTTCAATTTTAATCTCTTCCCTCTTGTTCCCTTTTCAGTCCCTCTCCCTTTCAGCGACTCCCAGCCTTGTTCCGTCTCTGTCCGTAACACACTGTTATGATTGAGTGGTTATTTTTGTTACAACAGTACTGCTGCTGTATTGATGTCAAGCTTACTTTTGTGGTGCTGCTGTATTATATCATGTCTTTCTTTGTGTGAATGACTCCTCCGCCTCTTCCTATTTGTTTGACAAAAGAGACGACTTATGACGGCAACACGGAAGCACTGAGGTTTTAAATAAAGAAGCATTTCAGTGTTCTCACAGGATTTGTTTCTTGTGGTCTAAAATAAAATATCGCAGCACTCTCACCCACATTGCGACACATTTACAGGGGCCCACAATCTAAAAGGGCATACATGTTCAAGTTAAATTTTACAAAAAAGAATACTTGAGTAATTGCGAAAGATCAGTTCACATATATGAATACAGAATGCAATTGCATGGGTTTTTAAACCTGGAAATCAGAGTGAAAGCCTGAAACTGTTCACACAGCACACAGTTGCCTTTTGTTATATCCAGTAGTTACAGAGCAACATTAGCATTTGTTTAGAGCTTGTTTGTAATTAATTTAAGTTCAAGATTCACTCTCTTTTAGCTCTCTTGTTTTTGGCCTCAACCAGCTCCTGAGGGTAGTAGACTATCTGGTTCTTAAGATGTTAACCAGCAAACTATATGTTGGGGACCTACAGTAGTTATCTAGCTATTCATACGGTTATAGACACCGAATGTTAGATGGAGGTGGAGAGATTTGCTAATGTCTGCCAGGTCAAGTCAGACAAGAACTTAAACCGGTGAGCTACATGCACCATTTTACATTAGCAGATGTTGAAAAGCCATATTAAAGTTAGCTATGGTAGTTCGTGGCAGAAAACAAGCCAGAATTTTGTATCAGCTAATGCAAACATTTTGGGGCTGCTCCTAACATTAAGTCTAATCCAGTTTAAATTTAAACTTATCTCTGAATTTCTAGGCTTTAGTCATCTCTCTGTTTGCTTCAGTTAGCTTCAGGAGGTCCTCAGTTGAAAGGTCTGCTAGTGCCACGGAAGTGTCTAACTTTACACCTGCAGAGCAGACAAAAAGAGAGATACCAGTCCATGAGGGAGAAATTCCTCAAAAAAGAATACTTTCGAGAGGCAATTCAAATAAATGAATACAGAGTGCAATCACCTGGGTCATAGCCTTGCAACATTAGCATTCATTTTGAGCTTATTTGTGTCTCCCTGGTGAATGTAACTTCAATATTCAATCACATCAAATCAAATCAAATAGCTTTATTGGCATGAACAAATATATGTTGTTGGAATCACTAAAGACGAATCAAAATTCCATATTACATACACTTATACAAATATACATTTTATACACTCCCTTTTAGCTGTTTTTTGTCTCAACCAACTGCTGGGGGTAGTGAGCAATCTCACTGTTTAGCTCTTAAATGCTCCTATAAGTTGGCAAATCAGTTTAGAGTTGCATTATCACCACCAACTGTTGCGCTCACATCACATGAGAATGTAGTAAGCAGTCTTGCTGCCCAAACTACGCTACTTTGCAAGGCAGCTGGATTTGCAGACAATGCAAAAATTGGGAGACAATGACTTAGGTTAAGACTGTATTTGTTAAGGCCTTAATGCAGTTAAACCTCCTACCACCTCAGTTGGTTTCAGCAAAATAAGATAGAACTTTTATTTCACTTGCAAAGAATGGAAGATGACTACTTGATGAAACTGAGTACACACAGTCCAGGAGCAAAGGATCAGAAGCAAGCAAGACATCTCCTAACTGAATCTATCTAAAACATGTACAGTAATATCACTATGTTCAGCTCACAGAGTTCAGAAGTTCCAGACAGATGGAGGGGAGTCCTTGACAGACAGTTTTATTTTAATGCAGTTTTTGCTTCTTGTGTAAAAAGAATAAAAACTATCTCTGTGAATGTAGATAACGATTTTCTCAAGAGCCAGAGCACAAATAAGAACATAGACCATGAATGGCTTTGGAGATGTAAAAGTACAAGTACTTTGACCAGTGGAAAACAACCACACAGCAACCAGAGCAAACAAGTTCCAGTGATGCTAACTTAACACAGCAAGACAGGGAAACATTGTTACAGGATACATGAGCTCTACAATTCACTATTGATTGTCCGTTCTTTTTTCTCATGCAAGCATTGTCGTTACATTTTGAAAATTAGGTCTTCCTTAGTTCTCCTCCTTATCAGCATTCTTAAAGCAGCTGGAAATGTCAGTTCACCACTTCAGTTCAGACTTAATTAAGGTAACCATATCCTCTTGTGCTACTTGGAGGTTGAGATTTTGATTTCCAGCCACCAGTGGGTCAAAGTTTTTACTTAGCCAGTGACATGTCAGTCTTCACCCTGCACTTAGTACAGGATAGATTAGTGCAAAATTTGGTGCGAACATTCATAGTTCCCACATGTGTCTTTAACGATCCCATGACTTCTTATCTACTATCTCATTGTAATTTGTCTGATTCCGTGTTTTAACGTCTAATATTTGCAAAGTTATTGACACTGTTATCAACCTTAGATGTACTTTGTGTTTACTGCTATTTAGGAGATGTTAGTATGCTTACATGCTAATGACCATTACCCCTGCTCAGAAAATTGTCATTTTGAGCATGTCAGCATTGCCACTAGTATGGCTGTAGACTCTTGGTCTGCCTATGTTCAACATGTCCTTAGTCCCACCTAGATTTTATCATCCCATTTAAAGATGTTCTTATGTTTCAAAGCATGTATTACTTATTGTTAAAGCATGTAAGCCATGTATTTCTTTATTCACCTTCTCTTATAATAGATAATTGTCAAAGGGCAGCCTTCATCCAGCTGGTGCAGAACTGACTACACTCTCAGAGAGTTAGAAGAACAGATCTTATTAAAAGGAGTTCCTGAAACTCATCACTATTTAATCTCATGAACTGAGCTGTAATGCAGCACTACTGCTGGTGAAGGAGAACCAAAGTCAGAAACACAAACTTTTAATCACTCCACTTTTGCTTCTAAAGCAGTACTTTAAATATATAACGTATGTGCTGACTTTAACTATAATGTATGTGCTGACTTTTGAGCCTCCCAATACCTAAAACAAAGTACACATTTGAAAGGGCCCCACCATTTATGTTGCACAAGCCACTCCTGAATACTTCTCTTAGTTTCATAAATTGTTGTTTTCGTCTTAAATCGCCTTTGTGACAATTACTCAGCTGTAGCCTTTTGTTATTGTTGTGTCCTAATGCTTAAAAGAGACACATTGTGAAACCGTGGAGCCATTGAGGCCTACACATAAGCAAGAAGTGTAACTGTCAAAACTACTTGTCTGTCAATATTAGATTGAGACCTGTGACTTCCTGCCTGTTGCAAAAGAAAAACTTTGTTTTTCCATGAAGCATTGTGCTTGATGAGTTTCAGATACTTCATTTCAACTTTGACACAGATGTTCAGAAGCTATCCAATGGAAATATTTTACTATATCATGTCTGGCAGTCAATATAGGTTTGTTTGAAGGAAGAACTGGGAGGGAGAGTATAAAAAACTCAAATGTTTTGGGGATGCTCAGCTTTTTTCTCTACATCTGGCTCTTTTTCAGATGATTAGGCCCTTTGACCATTGATTGAGGTTTTTTCCTAAAAACATGGGATGATTTGTTTTAACCTTTCTTGATTCCATTTTATTCATTCATTTCTGTATTTGTCTCTTTTGAGTCTTGTAACACCATATTATTATAATTTCTTTTAAAATAATTTGATCCTAAATTCTGATTTTGAAGGTTAAAATATGATACATATTGATTTTAGACATGTTGTTCTGGTTCTTTGGTTTTTATCAGCTGTTGTCGATGTTGGGTGTGACAAGCTCCCGGTCCATCTGTTGTCAAGCCGGCTACAACATTTCAGTCTCAGGGGCCTTGGACCAGAGGTGGCACTAATGTCATAGTCTTGCAAGTCCCCCAAGTCAAGTCCCACTTCCTAAACTTTGAGTTTGCTCTGCAGCAAATGTAAATCAATTTTAACCACCAAGCCCCAACTTACTGTTCTTTGTACAAGTTTAAATGTCAAATAAAGTTGGAAGTTGTTGCGTCTCTCTTTTGACCCACGTGTTTCACATACTGCAATTTGATTTTGACCGGTGCGTAGTTTTTGTATGCAAACAAAATTTTGTATCATTCGTTCCAAGTAGAGCTCAGTAATGTAAGTTCTTCTACAACTTGTTAGGATGCTGTCAAATGGGTTGTGGTGGATAACCCTTTGAGATTTATGCATCAAATGGAAAATGTTCTACATCTGGCATTTGGTGGGTGTTAAATTCAGACCGTGTTGGGTGATTAATGAAAAAATAGTCTAAAAACATCAAATTTGTGATTTGAATCTGACTCAAGTTCACGCTTCTGCTTTGGACCTCAGGACCTTGGGCTTGTGTAAGACTGTATGGCTAGACTGCGTAATAACAAAATCTACAAAATATATTATGCAGACAGTGCACATAAATGCTGAATATTACAATTGCTAAATAAGCAATAATTAATGTATTTATGAGTATGAATTCCCCTGTTTGGATTCTGTCTGGTATGAGAAATATTAGTATTTGACAGGAGGAAGACGTGCGGTTGCACAGAATGTGAAATAGATTCTTGTTACTGAGGTGGACTCCACGAAAGACATATTCATATTCAGTAGGGATCTCATTGGTGCATGTGATGACCATATCAAGGCCACTGCCTCTGCTCTCTCCCCTAACTGTGAGTCTTGCCTCAGTAATAAGCAGAGCCTCTTCCTAGTCTCATCAGGTGACTGCACCAAGGTGACACATACAGCTGTAGATACGAGTGCTGCCTAATAATCAGGTAATACCCCGTATGGAGCTGTCACACTATAGCCAACTAGTTCTGTGTATCACCTTGACATGGTCTTGTTTGATTAAAGTATGAATTGTGTTGATGTATGTCGTTTCATTTTTTGTCAAATGTTAAATTGGGTGCCAAGTGGGGAAATTCAAGATAAAGAACTGGACAATATTTGTTTCACTGAACTGACATATGAACTCTCTTCACTTTTTCTGTGAAGAAGTATTTCCTAAACTGATACTACAACTTCTGTACATACTTTTCCATTTAAACCGCTGTTTTATCAGGCTACTGGTACCCATTGCTATAAGATGCACTGTCCGTGGTCTGCTGCTGACTTGAGAATGTCATTTTGTACGTTCACAATCGCACTCCTTTCAGAAGCAAAATTTAGTTAGTTTTCGTAATGTTCAGAAACAGTTTATTTACCTTGAACCAATTTGCAACCTTAGACATCTCTGTATTAATTGACTTCATCAAAATTTAAATGGTTTCATGAGACTGAAATCATCTATAAATAAGATGACAAATATGGTTTTGGAAACAAAGACTAAATCGTTTATATAAATAAGAGAAGAAGGCCAAGAGGTGCCAAGGTTTGACCCTTGTGTGACCCCACACAAGATGTTGGCTTTGTAAGAGGAGAATATCTGGTTTGTCAGGGGTTCTTTGTAAGACTAAGGGTTCCATTGAGAACCCTTTTCATTCAAAGAATCCTTTTTAAAAGAAAAAAGTTTTGCCAACTTCTTCCTTGTACCAAAAAGAGTCTTTGGTAGAACCCCCTGGGTGGGTTGTAGATAAAATGCTTAGAATATAAAAGGGTTCTAGGTAGAACACCTTGGATGGGTTATAGATAAAAAAAAACTTGGAATATAGAAATGCTCTTGGTAGAGCTACCAGTGAGTGTTCAGGGTGGAATTATTACACCATAGATGGGTTCTCTACAGAACCTTTCATATGTGGTTCTGGGTGAAACACTTCACAGATGGGTCTTGGTATAACCCTTCATGTTGGGTTCTAGGTAGAACTCTTTGAAAGTGTTCCAAATGGAACCAGGAACCAAAAGATGTTCTCCTATGAGCACAACCCGAATAACTCTTTATGGTTCTGGTTAGCACCTTTATTTCTAAGAATGTAGAGCCAATGTAATATTATTAGTAAGTTGTAGAATAGGGAATGACTTTAACGATTTTCAATTCATTTGGGAGCTTTTGCTGTAGAATTTAAAAAAAAAAATGTGAGTAACCAGGTCTAGGACACAGATAACCTGTTTTAAAAGAAGTGTACTGATTATATCATGGCCAGGAGTGGGATGTTTTTTAGGTTACCAAGAATATCAAGCATCTCCTTTTGATGGGGAGGTTCAAAAGAGCTAAAAGAAGGATGACAACCACAGTGACGGTATAGTTATAAAACCTTTGTTAGAGTGTCTAGAGTTATAAAACAGCCTTCCCCCTCACTATTTTACTCAAGGCCCCAGTGTTGTCCTCCAGGCTGGACATGCTCGCTTGTGTGTGTGTATGGTTGGATGTGTCTCCTGTTGGTGGACAGGGTGAGAAGCCTCGGCCTCAGGGTCCAGCCGCTGCTACCTGACAGCCAGCTTAATGGTCAAGTGGTATGCAGGGAGCAATGTGGGCACAGAGACACAGGTAGGGATCACCACACACAGTACTGCAAAGATTATTATCTCACTGAGCAGCTAAACCCCACACTGTGATCCAGCCTACGGCCTGCTGCTGTCTGTGGGAGAATTCAGCCTTTGATGGACTGAAATGCTTTCTGTTAACCGAGGCTAATTCTTCTTTTGATGCAGTGGATTGATCCGATTACGTCTGCAAATGGTGCTTTCGTGTCATCTGTTCAGCTGCAGTGTAGTCAACTTAACACATCCAAGAGTCAGGTCAGCACAAAGCTCAAACAACTCTTTGGCTTGAAGTCAACCATAAAAAAAAACTCTTAAACTGTTGTTCACAATTTTTGTCTTCAGGACTTTTTGGGCGGACCTCAAATAATGCTTGGTGATGTACCGGTGTTCTAGCAGTTTATGTTGCCTTGTCGAAAAAGGCTGCTGTAACACAAATCAATAGCAGAGTAACCCTAACCATAACCAAGGGAACCCCAAAGTAACACATCTTAATAGGTAGCGCATATTGACCGCACAGTGGATCCATGATCCCTGAACTTTATATAATCCCTATGAACTGACATATGAACGACACCCCCCTGACCCTCACCCTCCCCAACAGTGCTTTATGATCTTACCATCAGTGACTCTCTCTGCCCAAATCAGCCCAGCAGTTCACTTCACCTCACTTCAGTTCCAACAACCTGCCACAGAAGTTAAAAAAATACCACCCTGTCACCGTCCTCTGGCTCTGGTGGCTCAAACATGTCTGAACATGTCCAATAAAGCTGGTAGACAAAGATTACTATATTACAGATCATAGTGGTGTTTCAGAGCAGAGAAAATTGCTCATTTTGTCACGATTTTAAGACCCAAATTTATATACTTAGTGATTTTTTAAATCAAATTTGGCTAGGTGGTTAATAACATGCGTCTGGTGTGACAAACTCAGAACACAAATTAATTTTTGCTTTACAAAATCTTTAAACACACATGTTCTGTGTACTTTCAAAAGTGCCGAGGCTGCACTCATCTTGAGGTTTGTGCAACACGACTTTTCTTGAGCAAAGTGTTCCTAATTAAAACCAGTTGAGCTGCGAGTCAAGGATATTCTCAAGGCCTAAATTGATTACTAACATAACACTTTTGTTTATCGCACTTAAGTGCAGACTAAAGCGAAAAACACACTCTTTAATCACAGTGTTTCCCACGGCAGGAACACAATTTGTAGAAGGATTAAGAGTGTGATACCTGTTGTGACCCTGCTCAGAAGCGAAGAAAAGAAACACTTGGGACACACTGTTTTAAGGAGAATCAAGAAATCAAATAGTAATATCAATAGCTAGAAAACGAACTGAATGTGTGTAATGGTTAGTGAGTATAAAAATGTTGTGGTGTCAGATAAAAAATAATCAAAAACTGAATAAAATCAAACAGAACAAATCCATGCTCCATAGGGAAAGAGCCAGGATAATAACAGAGTGAAGACAGGGGGACAGCTGATGTTGAATGCCCTCAGGGGGAACTGGTCTGGAGCTCCCAAGCCCCAGGAACAACGCTGGGCTGTGCATTGATTTTGGCATAATGCCCACAATTGGAATGGCAGGACATTTGACACTACAACACAACAAAAAACTATAAAACAAAACAAAAAAAGATCACAAACACTTTTATACTTGCTGTATTATTACAACTGGGGCCATTCTTTTAAATCTCTGAGACCACATTCCGAATCATATTGTGCATTTATTCAACAATATATCCAAATAATATCACAACATCCATCCATCAATCTATCTTCAACTCAGCAGTGTAGGACAAAAATTCAAGACACAGGCACGTCCCCTTTTCAACATTCTAATGAAATTCCTTACGACCTTATGTCCTGCCTGCCTGTGCTGTTATATTGATGATATTTGTGTGTGGTAAATTAACAGGAAGTCAGTTGTTTATCTTTATGCGCATTTTGCAGTTTTGCATTTGAAAATATGTAAATTAGAAAAAGCTTCCTCAATTGTGCACAAAAGTTTCTGCAGCGTCAGTCTCCTCATTGTTCTCATGGCGATAACGCATCCATTATCGATGCACACAGATCTGATGGAACCTTCTTCACAGAAATGTCTGATTTCCATCCTGTGTTCTACGTTATTTTTCACACTGGCGCTCTTTAAATCACATCATCTTGTGGCACCTTCTTCTTCCGTGATGACATAATCATTTTCTGACAGGAGAATTGGCTCCACCTACTGCTTATCTCAATGAACCAACTCCTAATAATCACATAACAGTAGTGGATGGAAACAAGCATTCATTGGCATTGACATTTTACTCAAAATTCAGTTAAAAATTGGATGGAAACACAGCTTTAATGATCCCTCACATAGCATTTTACATGCTGTAATGGTTGTTTTCCAAGTTTGGCATCAACATGTCCTTTGTGGCAAAGTTTATCCTTCTCAGCAGGCATAGCAGAGCAGTTAGTGCAGGAACTCCAGCAGCTTCCTGATGTACATTGCTTTTCTGCCCCTGCCTCAATTGTGGGCCCCATCTTCCATTTGATTTAGCTCTACTTCTGCACTCCAGTTTTGATGAATGCAGCTGACCATTGTGAAAGTGAAAAAAAAACATGATTGTTCTCATTATAGTCCAGAGAATAATACCATTGCATTTACCTGTTTGTTTCCTTTGAAGACAGTGGTACCAAAGTGAAAGTCAACCACGTACATGTACCAGATGGATATTGTCTGGGTTTACTTCCAGTCACACACTGAGACAAGCGTTTGAAATGATTCATGTAAAAATCATGTTTATTCAGAAAGCTGTAGGAGGCTTGTGCAGGTCGCGCCAGTATACAGTGTTTTGCAGGAGTTCATCCAGGAGCTGTAACCATACTTGCTACACACACAAAAAACAAGAGAAGGGCAAAACACAGACTTATACAGACCCAGGCAGAGCCAGAGGGCTCTCATAATAACTTCTAGTAAATATGAAAATGTAAGAGGCGTCATTATGCAACATCAGAGCCATTTCATCACCAGTGTCATCAGATTTGATTTGGACCTTGAGTCATGGGAACTATTAGAACCACCAACTGCAAAAATTATGCAAAGTACAACTCAGAAGAGTCAGTACATTAATACAGAAACAGTTTGCGCTGTGACACCAGTTTGTGTAGCACCATGTGCTGTCAAACCAAACTTTAATTAAAATATATAGTGTGTTATAGATTGTCTAAGAAAGACATGGAGATAACATAATAAGCCTACATCTTACGCGTCCTCAGCCCATCAAATCTCCATTAGGAGTGGCCATTACTGGGCGAAAAGGGGGCAAGATAATTGGCTCACATCATATCGCTCATTAGCTCATCAACTGTCCATTAAAGGTGCCATTAGTACAATCCCTTTAAGCTAAAGGTGTAGCAGCAGAGAAGAAAGCTCATCAGTGTAACAGGGGAAGGAGTCATTAAGGCGCAAAGACACTGATGATCCCACCGTACTGTGCAGTTAGCTGAAGATACAGCTCATGTCATTTGGAACAGGTATCCTGGTCAGAACCCTAAAAATTGGGAATTGGTGTTTTTAAAGATGCCTTTTATCAAATGTCACATAAATGACATGGACTGATGTACCAGTTCAAGTGACAGGTATATTGATTCCAGAGGATTTAAAAGAAATGTGTACAATTAACTATAATAACAGGTTTAAGAAACATGGATCTTACAACAGGGGATGAAGACATCGAACAGTTTTGGAAAAACTTTCTGGTAGTAACTTTTTATGTCTCCCCACCACTGGGAATCTCCTCATTTCTTATGAACAAAATTCCTTTGAATTTCTTTAGAGAAACAAACCAGAAAAAAAAAAAAAAATCAAAGGCTGGTCGTGCTTTTAAGTATTCAATAATAATGAATGTGGTGGGGTTAAAATGATTAAATTTGGTGGCTGTGTGCCTCTCTTTGAAAGTGTGTTCTGCAGTCATACTTAACTTAAGACTGATGCTCATGTCAGCTGCTGGGGAGTACTCACTTATTGTGTCGGATTAGGTTGTATCCTTTTAACTAATTTGCAATGAAGTGTGCACTGGTTGAATGCTCTGTAAGATACAGTTTACTAAATCTGGTTCAAATAATTATTCAGAGAGGTAATTTTGAATTTTTCAGAAAGAGATTTTCAAAAGATTAGTTGACTTCTGCAACTACAATCATACATTGCCAAAATTGGTTGATTGCCATCCATCACGGGTCGTGTACCTTTTTTCAGTACTTTACTCTCTTTGTAATAATAAAAAACATAATTCAGTCTCACAAAATAAGTCCAGACGTTTCAATTTATTTTTGAATATTTTATCATTTATTTAGAGCATTTTACACACCACATGAAATAAGGAGTTTCAGATGCAGCCAGTGGCAGAGTATTGGCTAACGCCGGTTAAATACTAAGCTAACCAACAGCCCAGTTTCCACGAACAACAACTTATCTGATCCGCTGATCAGTCACCTAAAGATGACGATGAAGTTGTTGATGCATCACATAAAAGTTTTGTCATCAGTGTGTCATGGTTTGGGGGTTTTTGCAGTCACTCATTCTTTTATTTTGGTATGTTTTCCTTCGTGTTTTTCTGTTGTCTTGACTTCGTGCCTTTGCTCTTTTCCCCTCCTTTTTTGGTTCACTGATTATGTTTACCTGCTCTTGATTGCCCTCACCTGTGTCTTGTCCTCCCTCTCCCTACTGTTTATAGCCTTGTGTCTGAGAATTATCACATACCTGCCTTGAAATCTGGGCGTAACTTGCAGGTAAATTCAAATTTCAAATATATTACTCTGTAATTACCACCATCGAAATGGTGTTTGCTAATTATTACGTAATTAACCATGAAATTTGGTGTTAGTTTGGAGGTAATTTGTGGGTACTTTCCAAAAAATTTCAAATATCTTACTTGGTAATTACCACTTATTTACTATCAAATTATGAGACCTGGAAATTGAGGCATTACCATCATATTCTTTCAACTTTGTTTTACTCTTTCTTTCTCCTCTGGTCTTCCATCCCCCCTCTGTGGCGGCTCTGCTCCCCCTCCTACCATACTTATGACCACTTTCAACTCAATATTGCCCCCTGATTCACTCACTCTGATCTGTGCCTTGAACAAGCTGCTGCTGCTTGTTCTAACACCACTCTTTATTACTCTCTCACCCAGATGTGGTTTCAGGTTCTAAAATTTGTCACCGATTGATTTATTGTGAATCAGTACTTGGTAGTACCAACGTAAGTTCGATATCCAACCCTACATCCATTGCAGTGTTTTCTCTGATTTTCACACAGGTGCTAAAGAAAATGACTCTTAGCTACGGCACCTCTTCATGTGGGTTTAAGAATATTCCACTATGTACCACCTGAGATTGCTACTATCTCAGCATTACAAATATAATATCAATCTTTGTTATTTAGATGATCATGTAGAGTGGATTGGGAATGGTGTGGCTGAATAAATGAAAGCCAGTGTTTTGCCCTCGTTTGTCATAACCATAATACCATTAGAATCAATGTTAAGAGCCATTAGCACATGATGAAACACATGATTAAAAAGAGCTTCATCATCCTCTTTAGTGATGAGCAAATGGACTGAAGTGCTGACATACTCAAAGTACATTAATCAAATGTCAGGTGTGCTGAGTTTAAACAATTAAGTGAATGTTATTTGACAGAATTTTAATAGCCTCTAATGACTTGTCAGGTCTCTAGTTTTGGATCATTTTCTTTTCAGATAAAATCAAATATACCATTTATTTTTTTCAAATGAATCAAATGCTCCAGTGTTTTTTATCCTGACTTGTCAGAGATCAAGTCCTTTGTTCCTCATAACCAAAAGTATTTAGTGCTGTACATCTTTTTGGCCACTAGAGGGCAGAGAGTATCTGACTTCTGTATTATTATCCATCCATTTTCTGTAACCGCTTATTCCCGAAGGGTCACGGGCCAGTATTATTATCTTTCAATAATGTGTTCTTCACATATTATACAACCCCAGTACCTAAAAGTAAATAAAACAGAGCTAATCATTTTCAACTTGTATTCAACTGAATGCAGTACAAAACAGGATATTTAACGCTCAAACTGATAAACTTAATTATTTTTTCAATTATTTGATGCCTGCAACACATTTCAAAAAAGTTGGGACAGGAGCAACTAAAGACTAGGAAAGTTGTGGAATGCTCAAAAAACACCTGTTAGGAACATAACAGGTAAACATGTTAACTGGTAACAGTTCACAACAGCTCAGTCATTCACAAACAGACCCCAGACGTCTCCGGGGCACGAGCTCATCTGAGATCGACTGATGCAAAGTGGAAAAGTGTGCTGTGGTCTGACAAGTCCACATTTCTGTATGTTTTCAGAAATCATGGACATTGTGACCTCTGGGCTAAAGAGGAGAAGGAAAATCCAGATTGTTACCAGCGCTAGCTTCAAAAGCCAACATCTGCGATGGTACAGGAGTGTGTTAGTGCCCATGGCCCCTTTAATGCTGAAAGTTACATGCAGATTTTGCTGCAACATACGGTGCCATCCAGACAGCTTTTTCAGAGACATTCCTGCTTATTTCAGCAAGACGATGCCAAGACACATTCTGCATGTGCTGCAATACAGTGGCTTTGTATTACAGTAAAAGAGTTCAGGTACTAGACTGGCCTGCCTGCAATCCAGGATGTACTTTGAGGCATTATGAAGCGCAACATATGACAACAGAGACCCTGGACTGTTGAGCAGAAGAATTTCAAAACTTCAACAATCAGTGTCTTCAGTTCCCAAATGCTTACTGAGTGTTGTTAAAACAAAAGATGATGTATCATCGTGGTTGAAACATTTTTGCAAATCATTGCATTCTGTTTTTATTTGTGTTTTACAGAACATCCCAACTTTTTGGAACTGGGGCACCATACAGTACCTATCAACCGCAATCATGCATGTCCTGAATGGAAAAGTATTAGGCAGTAAGACGATATATCACAGTGAGATGCTCTCACTTTAAAGGACCAGTGTGTAGGATTTAGTGTCATCTAGTGGTGAGCTTGCACCTTACCTAACCCTCCCGTTGCAAGCAGGTGTAAATGAATGCAGAACACACTGGGATTGAATGAGGTTGGATCAGCCAGACCACCTCAGTGAGGTGTAAATGCAGTCAGTATAGCGTGACCGCATTCTTAAGAAAGAAATCCAGCAAGCACATAACTTCCTGCTAACTCATCAAGTCTGTCAAGCAAGAGTTGTAATAGTAGGTCTTCCCATGCAAAAACTGATTTAGAAATGAATGATTCCTCGCCCAAGGATGTGCAATGTCTATTGTTGATTGTCTGTTTGTTTTTAAATATGTCTGTTCTTAAAGCTCGCATTCGCCTTGATTGTGGATAATTGTATTTCATTCCCATGTATGCTGTGTGTGTATTATAGAAGTGACAAACCTGTTTCTGATTGTCAAGTCCTGCCTAACTAATTTGCATAGTGAG
>JAJHUR010077617.1:0-23302 GCA_027495735.1 Lutjanus campechanus | reverse complement strand
TGTGTATGCATGACTTTTTATGAAGAAGCACGGTTGTATTCTAGCGCCCTGTTGCTAATGACGACCGCAGTGACCTGATGGACAGCTTCTCCCAGTTTGACACATTCAGACACACGCCATCAATAAACATTATTCTCACTTTGCATGTGTGCGCGTATGCATGTGCGCGCGCGCGCGAGTGCGACCGCATACAGATGTCGGAACGCATTCATGTATGTCTGCCTGTGCCGTATGCATGTGTATTTGTGTGCGAGAGCGCCCGTGGATGATTGACTCTGGTGTTATTTACTACTCAACTGTGACCAGCATCTCAAAGTCAGCAGCCTCTGTGCATCCTTGAGGAGCCTCAGCCGCTCTCTATTCATCTCTTATTCTCTCTCTTTCTCCGTCTCGAGGGACAGTCATAAAAGGTTACTCACACAACGACTAAATTCCACAAACCGAGTCATGCGGCACATTAGATACGACTTTCTGCGGTGTAACACTACAAATGTAAAATTAGCTTCCGTTTCAAACCTTTTTGGCTCACGACCCCTGACGAAGTAAGATAATCTTAGGAAAAAACCAACAACAACAGTGTGTTCGTCTGCCTCCCAGTGCCGTCTGTGGCATTTAAACACAAGCACATTCACTCCTATTGAAGACGTAAATCTTTTAAAAACAGGTCACAGATATTTTTCATTTTTTAAAAAGGGCTAAGTCACTTCTTAAGACAGCTGAGCAATGTTGATTTTTTAGCAAATGTTACTCAAACAGGAGTGAATAAATATCTGTTGGGGACTATTTTCAGCTGCAGTTTAATACACAAGTGGTGAACTATTCGTTATTTATGGCAACGGGACAGTTTAAAATACATAAAAATACTACAAAGCCAGAGTTTATCTTTCAATTGTGGTTTAAAAGAGCTCAACATTGTCACCAAAATAAATGAAACACAAGCAATTTAGTCAACACATATTGTAGACTGCTTGAAGAATAAAAAAAATAACCGCAAATGTCAAAAAGTCAAGTCGAGGTCATTTGAAAACCTAAACACAACACAACAGACATTTCCAGTTGACTTAACTTTATTAATGTTTGAACAAAAGCTAACTAGCATAGCATGCTTCCAATATAGGTGTTATACCCGTCAGTAATCAATAGCACACTGGTTGGGGGGTCAGAGAGGGTCCAGAAGTCTTTTTCTGCTTTGAGGTTCTCAAAATCAGATTTGCACGTTAACTAAAATCACAATTTCAGGGTTCGTGCACCTTTTCCAAAGTCGAATTTCAACACTTTTCAACCTTTTTTTTAAGCTTTTCCAGCACCTTACAGCTGTGGTTAATGACATATTTATCTACAAAGTGATTAATTCTCCTCTTCATCGCATTAAATCAGATATTATTGTGCTGTTATCAACCAAAATTATGTTTTGTGATAGAATTCTACAGACATGTGACAAAATAAAATAAAATAAAAGTTTCATGCATCAAAATGTGTCACCTGTTTGTTAGTGGACTTGGCTTCCTAATAGGGTTGCGAATTTTGTGCATTTTCCTTAACTGATAGTTGAAAATGCTAACAATTAAGCAATTGATTAATCACCAATAATTAATAAGATATAAAACACAGATTGAAATATCTGAGTACAGTACAAATTAATCAAGATTGTACTCTAGCAAATGTACATAGCTACATTCCAGTTTCCTCTCTGTCGGAGTTTGAGTATTTGCTTGTATTTTCACGCCTTTTTTATTTTGAAGCAGTAAATGTGTCTAAATTTGCTTGTGTTTCCCTTTTTCACTTTTTTTGTTTTTTAATTCTAAGTGTGAAGCACGTGTTGTGCTGAAGATGTTTTCCTCATTTGCTCGGGTTTTTGTCTCACAGCATTTGCATAAGTTTTCTTAAGCTTCAGTGCACTGAGATTTCTCTCCCTCAGGGTGCTTAATACTTTTTGGACAACAACAGTTTTTGGTCATTTTGCAGAAATCCTTGATGATAAAAAGTGCAGAATAATACAAGACTTGATCTTAAAAACAAAGCAACGTCTAGATGTGGCCTCTATCATGTTGCATGTCTACTTGTTGTGACTAGAATATTTCCAGATTGATTTATTTCTTTTACAGGCCTGAGGGCATATTCACAAAGAATAAAAACTAAAAAAAAAAAAAATTGCTGCTGCAGCCTTCCATGTTGAACATACCGTTCATGTTTATGGATGCATGTGTGTTTTTGAGTGCATGTGTGCAGACATGTGCATCTCTTCTGACATTTTAAAGGGAAATTGTAACATTTTGGGGAGTCGAGGTGTGATCACATCCGATATTCTAACAGTGACTTTACGGGAAGGTCAGAAACTAATCTCATTTTGCTGTTTTGAGCGTGTGTGTGTGTGCGTGTGTGCGCTTGCCAAAACCATGCCCCCAAAAGTAGCCACAGTAGTTTATCATTCCTCCCATTAACCTACCATTCACCTTTGCAAACACAGCACTTATATCTCCTGAAATCCCGCGCGCAAGACCGATAGACTCCCACGAAAATAAGTGGGATATCCACTTTAGCACGCACGAGATATGAGAGGAAAAATGAGAGGAGCTCTTTTAATCTGAAAGTGAAAAGTCTACTCCCGGGAAAGTATCGTTATACGTGAAAAGTAAGTTTGAGAGTGCGTGAAGTGGATTCTTACCTGGCCAAGACATGTCATGGTGTTACCATCCATCTTCTCACACTGGCTATCACACTCCAGGCACACGGATCCGTTGGCAAATTCACGCACTTCCCTGGTAGAGATAGGGAAATCGAGATAGAGATGCATGTATTATAGATTTGAGAGCGTACCCACATTGAAATATTGATTAAGAGCCTGCTGAGGGAGGATTTTGAAGTGTGCTGTGTGCATATGAGTCCAAGCCGTACATAGGATCCTTTTGATTTTAAACCAACATGTGATACAGCATCAAGAAAGCAAGAGTACACCTTCATTTACTCATGCCCGTCTCTGGATTTCTTCTCGCTCTGGCTGCTGGAGTGCCCTCTGGTAGAGGGGCACGCAGGGCAGCGAGCTGCCTAAGACTATTTGATCAAGTTAAAGGCTTAGTATGGTCAATATGTTAACAGAGAAGGCCCATGAATAATGAACAGCTTTTTAAATCATGGGCAAACACGAGGGAATGCGTAGAGGGAGGAGAGGAGAGCTGGTGGGAGGGAATGAGAAAAAGGGAAAGGATGGCAGAGGAGGGCGGGGGCAGAAGTTGGCTTTGGATGGGGTGAAGGGGGAGGTACAGAGGGAGTGTACGAGCACGAGAAGAAGAAAGCTTCAGACGGGCACGCATTGATGAAAGAAAAAGGTGAGTCAGAGAAATTCACAGTCTTAAAATCCAATAATCACTGCAGCTTGTGCAGCTCTACCCAAAGACAGTAGAATGATTAGAGCCATGACAACACCCATCGGTTTGCAACCAGAGCATGCGCATTACCAGTGACTTTGGCGTTGCTTGGTGTTTGCTCGTGCCTGAACATAATCTTCCTTGTATGGCAACTAAACTACAGTATGTTTATGACAGAATATTGATCCATATTTGATCAGCACTGTTTGATCAAAGTTTCAGGAGGCTCCGTTGGAAACCAAACACACAACGGGGGCCGCTTGGTCGCAGTCTTTCCATGGATGTATTAATCAAGTTTCTCGTTTTACAACTAAACAGTACACTAATTATGTTTCTGAAAACATTCAAAATGAGGAAGAGGCAATTTAGCAACAGTATACTGATCCACATTTGATCGGAACTGCCAAGTTTTAACGTTTGATCTGAGTTTCAGGAGGCTCTGTTGGAAAACGGAAACACCTGATTGCAAATTCTCTCGGTCGTATTACAACTAAACAGTGCAATAAATTAGGGTTCTGACAATTTTTTTAAAATGAAAAACTGGCAATGTAGTAATAGAATCTTGATTTGGTCAGGACTGTCTGGTTTGACAGTTTGATCCGAGTTTCATGAGCCATGTGTGTTGCACTCGATGGCTGACTAAGAATGACTTGTAAACCACATGGTAGCCCTGTCCTTAACCATAACTTGCTTTATCATCTATTCTGCTCTAAATAGGATCATAATTAACAAAATCAATACCAATCTGTATTGAAGAAAGCTTTAAACTCGTGATTGAGGCCATAAACTCATTAGGAAACTGTTTCGTAAGGTCATCAATCAAGGGAGAAGTACAGTCAGACAGTTGTCCCCTGCCACCCATTAGAAAGAATACAGGTTTAAGGCATTTGGTTTCATTTTTCAGACCCAGAAGCTCCGTCCACTAATTCTACTGTCTATGGCTTCACCAGCCCCTCTATTTAGCCAGCTAGAGCGATGCGTTCAAGTTCATGGTTTTGTTTTTTTCCACTTAGACTTGTGAAGGACTAAAGGAAGTAAACAATAGAGCTCAATATTGGGTTTATACTCTGCAATTACACGGACAGGAGCTGCACATTGCCTCAGGCCATACTGTTGAATCCTTATATGTGTATATGGGTGTGGTGTGTGTGTGTGTGTGTGCATGCACCAGATCTATAAATTCCCCCCTTTGTTTGTGTCAGAATCAGCGTATTATCGCAGTTTTTTGAAGTGCTGCGTCTCTGGCGAGCTGGAGGATGGCTGCTGTCAATAACAACCACCGCCGATCAAAAACACTTTTCACATCAGAGGGATCGATCAGCCGATGCAGAGGACAGACATTCCTCAGAGGCGGATTCGCCCAGTTACAAACAAGCCCCTTTCTCACACTCGGTGAAATAATGAGAGTGACTCTCTGTGTGTGTGTGTGTGTTTTGTTTGTATTTGCATGTGATGCTACTCGGGAGGAATAAAGATTGAACAGATTCCCTCCATGTGAGCTGTTTTTTTTAGTTTTTTTTATGTGATCTTGCACTGAAAAAGTTGGATCTCCTGCGGGTATGTGTGTTTTATGCATTTTCATGTGGTGAATATTAGATGAAAATCTTTGAGACTTGGTGGAAAAAGAAAAGAGACATTCTGACACTCCCGAGTTCAACTGTATCACATTAAAGGCCAATAAAAGTGAAGATAAAGCTCTAGATTTGCCTATTACTGATCCTTAATGTCAAGGCATTTTTTTAATGGTCCTAATGGTTCATCGTGTTCACAGCAGTTCATTTCAACATCCAAATATACAGTATCACAGAGTGGCCTTTTATTAATAATGTTTTCAGTGGACTCAAAAGGAAACTCCCACTGCTCTCTTTACATTTCTCCCTGGCCTTTCTTTCCCTTGTTCCAAAATAAATTAGATTTCTCTCCTGGAAGCTCTGTCCAGGGGAATCCTTTAGAAAAGGGCCCAGGCAGTGGAGAGATATCTCTTTTGTTGGTTGAGGGAGAAAAAAAATACATGCAGGAGAATGGGTAAGAGACAAAGACCTCGGCAGCGGTGCTCTCTAGGGTCATTTCCATTCCGTCAAAGCCGTTCCTCCTGATTGGCCCCCTTCACGGCTGGAAGTGTGCGCCAAGGCCCCATCGGGGGATGGCCTGATGGGGGATTAGCCCTGTTTTAGCAGGAATTTAAGCAGGACTGTGGCCACTATTCAGACCTCCGAACCGCCAGCAAACCAGAGCATGGCCAACCCACCAGAGCAACTTTTTTAATTAAACACTTTCAACGCCTCCCTAATCCGCTGCCTCCCTCCTCCCCCAAACCCCAGTGGACACCATCTCAGACGTTTTCTTTTCCCCTCTCGCACTCCTTTGCGCCGCCTTTGTTTTATTCAACAGACGTATAAACGAAAGGGAATTAGTGCCTTTCCTCATTAAGAATGGAGACATATAACGAGGGCGAGCCGAGGAATCTTAAGGTTTAAAATCACCAACCTCAAAACATATTTAATGAGCTAACAGCAAATTCTTCAGAGATACACAGTCCAATACAATACATTCAGAACTGAGCAGATATTAAGTCAGTTTATGCTGCACACTGTAGAACCACATGTACAGTAACTAAACCCCAGATTGTCAAGCCAATCATTCATTAGACTGTAAGATAAAGCTCAAGGAGTGATGTGTGAACTCTCTGTATATGTCATAGAAGAGTACACAACAGTAATGACAGCATCCATTTTTCATATCATGTATAAAGTAATTAAAATAATGATATGCTTATATTTCTAAAATGTATCTCTATGCAGATGATACCATTCTGTTATGAAACACAAGCACTTGAGTATCATACTGAGCAATAATCTTCTCCTCTGCAGACATTTTTCCACACCTGGTAACAAGAAACTCCTGGTCTATCACGTACTAGTGTTTTTGGCAGGTCGCGATGTAGATTTCAGGCAAAGTTTTAAAAGCGTTAAATGCGCCAAATACTATAGAAACTGGAGATCGGAAAGCCCAAACCAAGGTTCATGTTTTTGTTATATTGTATAAATTTGAAGTGGTTAGTTTTGGTTTCACGTCCTGTCGTTGTTGTCATTACCTATTGCGTGGTTTGTAGACCGCCATGCGTCTGATGCCAGCATGTTGTCAATTCAATTCCATTTGTGAGTTTATTCCAACTAACTCTTTATAAAAATCATCATACCAAATATCAATTAAACAATTGATCATCTTCTCTCTCCATTTAAATACCGCAGCTCGTCTTGTTTTGTTTGTCTCAGCCATCCCAAAAGAAAATCTAGGAGAGGTTTAACAGTCTGATAGTCCGGATAAAATGAGGCAGGTAATGGTATGGGTGAAAAGGCCCTAAACATAGCCAAAGTAAAAATACCAGAGCATCAGGATGGGAGGCAAAATTACTTCTAAAGTTCACACTAACAAAAGTGGCAGATGAAACCTGGCTGTCTGTGTTGAAGAATGGTCTGTTTTTTATTCACTGTCTTGTAAAATAAGAAACTGCTGAAACAGTCTCTCTCTGTGTCTGTACTAGATTAGGGTGATGTTATATTTAGACATGCAGCAGCCACCAATCCTGAGATAAGGTTCACCATTTTATCACTGCTGACAGGTATTGCACCAAACATCCTACTGTATACTGTGTAAAAGAACAGACCTTATCCACTCTCTTTCATACTTTATGAGCACTGGCAGTATATATTTTCATCCAGAAAAAGCCTGTATTAATAATATTAAGTACTCATTCTATATTTTAAGAGTATTAGATTAGAATTTCTGAAATCTGCTCGAATTTTGTTTTCCACTGTGCCGTGAATCTTCATGTCAATGGTGATGTTAGTGGCAAGAAATCAGTTTTGTTCCATGGTCAAAAGGGCTAATTAGCTCCAAATTGGACAAAACTAAAAGCAGATTTCATGCTTATTCTTGGAATTAACTTAAAGCTTTAAACGGCTGAAAGTTGCTCTCTAGGGTCATTTTAAGAATCTAATTTAAAGCCTCTTCTGACTCACTCTGACCATGCATTTTCTTTCTTTTCTATTTTCTTTCTTCTTTTTTATGTCCTGTTGTAGTCTACTTCTAATTGGTAGGGCCTCTTTTCTTGATATACTTTCTGAGATTTAAAGCAAGGGTACAAGCACGCAAACACCAACCACAGTAAAAATTTATCTGGTTAATCACCTTAGCAAGAAATACGCAAATTTGCAGTACAAATCAAGTTTTGCAATGCCTTGAATGAAACAGGAAGCATATAGTAGCCGTCACCAGGGGAAAAATCCAGGTTATTCAAGGTCTCCTTCTCAAAAAAGCTACCCTTTATCTGCCAAATATACATTTTCCTTGGAGCTTGGCAGGTGATTCCTTCCCTCACCATGTAAACCTTTAGGTTATGGACATTCTGAATCAGGTTTAGGCCACTAACACAAAGCAAAAAAAGGCCTGTTACTTGCAATGCATCACAGCGCCTGACTGTATTTACAGTATAGGAAACAAGTGTGCCTCAGCAGCGCCCTGCCACGCGCCTCTTCCTCACCAGTCTTCTTCAAAGCCTTTGCTGTGAGCTGTTTTTCCCGGCAACTTCAAAGCTTCCCTCCCACAAACAGCGCCGGGAAAGGACCAGCAACAAGTCAACATGACCGAGGGTTGCTCACTCTCACACACCCGCTCTCGCACACATACGTACGTGCACTCTCTCTTTTTCCCCAGGGGGGGGGAAAACACGAGCTTGACATCGCCGCTCGCGAGAAAGTCATATTTATCTTGTGGCGGACGCTGTACGGTACGGTCTTATTTTAGATGGATGCTTTCAAGTGTTGTGATTCATAACATCTCCTTGTTCATTCAAGAGTAGCACAAAAGGCTGGAAACTACATCTACAAAGAAGTGTTTCTCCCCAGGTGAGTTGGCAGTGATCTTTTTGATGTGCCTCTAGGCAGCATAAAGCAATGACCTGAATGCAATTATTCACACTGAAAACAGAGCATCAGTGGATTGTGAGGACACTCTAAGCGCCTTTGTCGCAAATGCCACTCATTTCCCAGCTCGGAGCAGTAAACACTTTTGTCTGTCAGCTTAAATGGGCAATTTGTAATAAAATACAGTGATTCAACAATATATTCAAATTGATTTTGGACAATGGATGTAAGACGCAGCCAAATGTTCCTTTAATGTTCACGTTAAACGTTTCACAGTGTGAGATTCCTTATTGGTTCATCTCATTACATTCATGCCAATCGGCAATTAGACTCTCCTCCTCCAGAGCCTCGGAGAATGTTTTGACTTCATTCTCATGCGTCAAAGCTGTTTAAATTGATTGTATTTCATCTGCCTGTCAGGTATGAATGTTTGCATGGGAATTAATGTGATGCTTCTGAGACCATAATGATCTGACATTCAGGAAAATACTCATTTTAAAGATTTATGTCAGATCACCTCAAATATACTACTGGACACTTGTTGCTCAGAATGCATCAAAAGGAGAAAAAGATTTAAAAAAAAACATTAACTGTGTTTTGTGAATGCTCACCCATCAAAGAGGTTGCAGGACTCAACGCAGGTGCGGCCCCGTCTGAAATATCGGCAGGAAAGACACTGGTCAGGGCCTGGGCCCCAGCATCCGTCATCCGAACACATCCGATCACAAACCATTCGCTGCTGAGCTGTGGAGAGAAAGGAAGTAAATGAATGAATGCAAAAGAATAAATGAGCAAATATACTGACACAAATGGGATAAAGGGTCAGTTAAGTGGGGTTTTATGAGGTACTTATTGATAGTCTGTGTATTACCTACAGGAGATACCGGTGGGCAGTTTAAGTGTACACAACATTTAGAATATTTCCATTGCTTTACCTTGCTGTCAGACAGCCTTTTCTGACAGGAAACCAGCATTATCTAAACCAAATATTGCTCTTTCTTGCACAACCAAACTCCACTGGTGAAATCAGTCATTTTACCTCAGAGAACAGGAAATTGCTGGTCTACAGCTGCCTCCATTGGTTAGTTTGTTTGTGTTATTGTGTGACTTCAGTGAATCCGAATAATCCTTTAAAAACACTGAAGACACACAATAACACAAACAGACCAAGTGATCAAGGCATCAGTAGACCAACAACTCCTGTGTTCTGTGAGGTAGAATTTCTGATTTTGTCAGTGGAGTCTGGTTGAGTGAGAGTGACCGATATCTGGCTTATAAAACAGCGGTTTCTCATTGGAAAACGCTGTCTGACGGCGAGGTAAAGCAGTATAAAGTGGCTAAAACACATTTTGCTGCTGACCCTGACCACAGCAGCGCATTGCTTATCTTCCATGCCGGATAAGTACCTCATACAACCCCACTTAAAATAATCTGAACTATCCCTTTGAGGCATTCACACATGCAGGGACACACACTACTTTAGCCTGCATGTACACACTCACAAGCATAATGCAATTCAAGGATACTGGAAACATGATACAGCACAAAAATTACTGTGTAAAGACCAACAATTTACTGGGAAAAAAGTGTGTATTTGTGTTTGTGCTCAATTGTTGTGCAAGTGTGTGTCTCTTCTGTAGTCATGCTCAGGATATAAGTGTTAGTGCCTGTGTGCATCTCTCTGCACGCATGTGTTGGTGGAGCTGCGGGCTGCCCAGCTGTGTGAGCAAACATTGGTATTCCCCACACCTCCGTCATTAAAGACCGCCCCAACCAGAACCCTAAGCCCCTTTTTTTTCCAGTCGAACCACAACAATCGATGCTGCTCATCAGACTCAGCGTGTCCTCCATCCGGTGAGTGACATCCACGTCCTCGGGAGTGTCGCCCGGTGGGGGGAGAGCCCTTTGTAAACAGCTGAACAGTCAATGGTAGACAGAGGGGTTGAGCCTAATGAAGAGGCCTGTGTAAGGCCCTATCAATCGATTTCTAACACACACACCACACTCATTAACGGGCTAATGATATCAATCGCAGCCTGGCAGGGCTAAGAAAAACTACAGTGGTCCATGTCTTTGTCCTCTAGTTATCGCTGTCTTTCTAACAGTGAGCTATACAGGTGCAACACACATGTACATGATGCCAGTTATCACTCTCTGTTGGTTAACCAAACTCCATAGGTGAAATCAGTAATTTTAGCTTGCAGAATACTGGAGTTTCTGGTGTATTGTTGCATCGATCTGTTAAATTGTGTGTATTGTTGTGTGACTGGTGAATCCAAACTAACCTTTTGAAGCACAGAAGTCACACAAAACCACAAACAAACTGACAGATCAAAGCAGCAAAACTGTATTCTGTGAGGTAAAATGACTGATTTCATAAAAGGAGTCTGGTTGAGTGACAGAGAGTGATATCTGGCTTAAACAGCTGCAGTTTTACCATCAGAAACGGCTGTCTGATGGTGTATAGTATAGCTGTGAAAATATTCAAAATATAGCATACACTTAAATTGACAGAGATTTATTCAAAAAAGTATAGTTACTGAACAATGCTACAGTATGTGGTCAGTTTCCACCATCTGCAGCCAGATCTACATGTAGACTATTCATAGTTCCATCAGGTGTCCACCTCCCTGTTGCTAGCAGTGAGCTTAATCCACCTCTGTGCATGACACATTAAGCACTTTGCTCGCAGGGAGCTGAATAAGGGCTTTCATGGCCAAGGAGCGAGAGATGCCCGCGACACGGTCGCCTTGGAAACGGGTATGTTGCTGTGTAAGGCTGGGGTGGAGCTGGATTTACAGACATATGTGGGGAGTCTAAGTTTGGAATTAATTAGAGGGCTAATAGGAAAGAAAATAAGCGAACTTAAGGTGTTTAGTTACGACTGGATGTGTGTAGGTGTATCAGCATATGTGAGAGCTTCCTCTGGCAGTAAAAACCATTTCTCTGCATGATTCGCAGGTGCATCAACATGTCAATATCTGAATCTTCATCATAATTGTATATACATCCTCACACTAATATTCCCAAATTGAAAACAATGATACATTTTCATTGAATAGGGCTGGCAGTACAAAATCTAAACAGGTTTTTTTAAATACCAACACGGCAACTTTGCTCCCATAAAAGTTAACTTACTGTTGTGTTTTCAGAAAACTGTGCCCTATTTGAAGGTATATCTTCTGCTTAGTGGGTGTGATGGTGTTGAATTTTGTTTAGCTGTGATTGGCTCAAGGTTTTTCAGCTGCTCAGGAGATTTTTTGGTTTGTTTCAGTTTAATTAAATCGGGGAAGTATAGCAAACAGTTGGGGCTTTAATTAGTGCAATTGTTCACCGCTGCAGCTCATTTTTCGTGGATTTTATATCTTAATTCAGTCACAAGGGTTCAGTCCTAATGGGGTAGAACCCTATTGAGTGCGTGTTGGTTTATTATTATTTGTCTTCCGCGGTGGCTCAAATTGCTGTAAGCTGGAACGAGACAGAAACAGGAAACTTGGCCCAATAACTGGAAACACTGCACTTCCAAAGAAATATGAGCCTAATTAGCCAGGTGGTGGTGCCGCAATTAATGCAGTTTTGGAAAGGCCACGCCCTGAACACTTTAATTCTGATAACCTTGAAATTGGACTTTCAGCAAGTCACTTTTTGGAGACTTTCCCACTGAAATGTTGCACTTACTGCATTCCTTTGGATCTCGGTTGTTGCGGATGAGGACTTTCTGGCTTGGGGTCCTGAAGAGCGACGTCCAGTTGACGGTGTTGTAGAAGCAGAGGCCGCTGTTGTTGAAGATGTAGACATTTCCGGCGCTGATCTCGTCCAGCGACTGAAACTGAAGTGAGGAGATCCAACGCTGCTTCAAGATCAAGAGAGAAATTCCGCTTCCACTGCAGGAGGAGAAAGAAGGACAGAGAGATGAATAAAGAGATTATGAGACGGAAGAAGAGGTGAAGATAGAGAAGGGGGATAGAATAGAGAATAAGAGATGGAAGTGATGCGGAGATGGTCAAGAAATGAGCAGATATCAAAGAGGCATGTTGGAACTGAGAGCAGCAATGAGACAAAAAGGGAGAAGAAACAAGACTGAGACCAAGGAGAAGACAGAGAAAACAGAAAAAAGAGGGAAGATGATAAAAAGAGCATGACAGAAGGAAGAGGACACAAAAAAAGGGACAAGACAGAGAAACAGAGCAGGAGAGAGGGAAAGATTGGATAAAAAACATTATGACAGAAACGTAGCACAAAGACAGAGATGAAAAAGAAGCAGCAGGATGTGTCTGAATGAAACATTGCTGAGCTACAGGTTCATCACTGGCGTTTAAAAAAAACAAGATCTCCTTTGACTCTGCCAGCACTTCCCCTCGGATCTGCCACTTGTAAGCGAACACAGAATGTGTCATCAAAACAGGGCTAATCAAAGCTGCGTGAACTCTCTCTCTGCAGAAAAACATGGGCCGATGGCTCATTAGTTCCAGCAGTAGCCATCCAAATACAGGAAAACACCAAGAAAAAGACAGAAATAATGATCTTTCTGTACATACACGGCTTAAAATATGAGTATGTCATCTGCATATAAGTAAGATGAAATCACAGCTCCATTCTCACTCTCAAAGCTTGGTTACTGCTCCTATGTTTCAAACTATGACGCTTTAGGTACCCCTCTGGCGTCATTTCTGTAGGCGCCCCTCTAGCATACCATGTTGATGTACTGACAAAGCCAGGTGATGTATTTTAAAGAGCAACAAAGAACTTTCACACAGGAAACCAGGGTTTTTATCCTGTATGAAACCAAAAGCTCAAGGGGTTCAAGTAGTGTTGTTGCCTAAACCCAACCAAGACGTTTTTGTGCCTTTATTTTGAAGGTCTACTTGGACATTTATAATTGCAAACCTGGACGTGCAAAACAGACACTAGAACTACAGCATGATAGTTTGAAACCTAGGGATCCTGACCAAACTGCTTTATTTGAAAATTTAGGAATGAGAACATGTTGGTAATCCTGTAGCACTTGGTAGGATGAAAGCCTCGGACAGTGTCACAATCTGTATCTGAAGTGTGATAAAGTAACGTACCTGTAAAGAGATCTACCTCCGATAGTCGCCAGGTTCGAAAAAACGCTCAGATCCGTCATGTTCTCGGGCCAAGACTGGATGTTGAGGTAACCTAAAGAGGTATCAACCAAGACAGAAGAACATGTGCTAATTAGCAAACTTATTTGAAGTTTAAGTGCATGGGTGCATGGGAAGAGTGCATGGATAATTACCGCAAATTACAGGACTATTTTTCTGGTGAATGGGAGACAGATGAAAAGGGAAAGTGCATTTGATGAAGGAACATAAGAATTCTTTTGCTGGCTTCATTCAAATTCTAAAAAGCGCTGAAAATCTTGGTCATGGAGTTGCACCGCCTCTGTGAAGTTCAAGCAAGAACCCCCATCCTTTGTAGGGGATGTGCTCAGAGAAAACAATATACGCTAATTAAAAGAATGGATTTAATATTCTGCACAATCTGTCTGGTTGCACTTGCCTTTAATGACAGATTATATCAAATCAGGATCTGTGGAGATGACATTAAAGGGGCAGAGCAGGAAACGGGCCGGGATAGAATGGCCATTGCTCTTTCTTATTGCTTGGGTTTTCATTATGAAAATGCAGTTTCACTCCATTAGCTGTTTGGCTCAACTGCAAGTCGCAGTTTAATATGACAAAAGGGTTCGTATACGAGATATTGCTCATCCCTTAAGGCCTCTAATAGTTAATGAATAAATACGCTGAAAGCATGTGCACACACACACACAGAGCAGCACGTACCGTAAGCACGTAAAACTATCAGGCAATAACATAATATCCACAAGAGCATCTTTTGGAGCTCACCAACAAAAATCAGCTTTCCACTTTCCTCTAAAGCTTCCTTTTACTACCTAAGAGGCCACATAATGCACACACACATTTACACACATGCAACATAATAATGCTGTTTTGTTCAGTCGGTTTTTTCCAAGGTGACTCAAGTGAAGCAGTTTCACCTGTGATCTCTTTCACAGTGCGGAACACGTTAAGACGCTCTGGGTCCAAAGGTCCAATACCATGATACATGTCCCTGCAGGGAAAAAAAAAACCACACAGGCAGAAAAGTGAATATCATAATATTCCTACACTGCTATAGCATGACCTTCTTTATAAAACGGTTGTTAAAGGAACAAACACAGTGAACCTGAAGGCAACACGGAGAAAAGATGTTCTTCAAAACCAAAGTCGGAGCGCTCTTTTCCTCTGATGTGCTGTGTGACATTCATCGTTACGTATCATTCTATCCTCGGAGCTTCGGGGCACTTTGACAGTGGGTTTTGATTGAATCGAGCGCATTGCTCATTGACCTTCCCAAGACATATTTTCTCTGACACAATGAGATATGAAAAGAGAGCTGTTTGTTTACATGCCTGCCTCCCCTTCATGCTGCTGTGTTTCATACAGTTAGTACTCCATTTAATTTATTTTTTCTCATGTTCTCACACAAACAGATGCTTGTGCTCAACTGCTGAGGCTTTGTGGGACAGCTTTCTTATTGTATTTCAATAACTGTGATTCACTGTGTAATAACTAGTCATCTCAACCTACTCTAATTGGTATCCTTATATTATTGACACTGGATTAAATAACTAAATATGGTGTAAAAGGGGTCACAGAAAATTATCACCTATCTCAGTAGCTCCATTCAACCTCATTTCAAGCTGCAACTCGTAGTGTTTTCAGTGAAAAACCTCTGATAAATCCCCTGTGCACTAGTACTCCAGCACCAAACAGCACACAGACAAAGTTAGCCATTTGCTGATGAACATGGTGGCGTGAGCATTTAGCAGCTAATAGTAGCATTTAGTTGAGTTGGTGGGGACCAAAACAGAGCTAAAAGGAGAGTGAATATTGGACTTATGTTTGGGGTTCACAACTGTTCCGATGGCCCATTATTCCAAAAACCCAACAGTCTGAAAAATGTCTGATTGTGCCGAAAGCCCATTTGCTCAGCAGCCCATTATCCTGAAAATAAACGCGCACCGCCCATTGTTCTAAACATACACGCTCACTGGAGTATTTTGCCCTCCACATCTCAGTGTATTTTGACCATTAATGGTACATTAAAGTGGACGACGCGTCTTCATTTTCCACTGCATCAATGTTTGCCTCAATAGAACAGCATGTTTCCCTGCTTTTTAGATACAGATATCCATAAATCACCTTTCATGATGCATTCAAAGATGTGAGGTGTCCATGAGTTTGTCTGACATACGGATAAGCACAGGAGACAATCTCCGAAAGCGCCGTGTGCGATGCTTCGAGCTGTCACTCACCCTTTAATACCGGTAATGAGGAAGATGAGGTTGCCGTTGATTTTGGTGCAGTTGACAAATTTATCGATGTTGCTGGCATCCACCGTTTGAGCCGTCTGCAGGCTGCCGGTCCCTATGCCATCGCACACTGAGGAAACAAACGCAAACACACAATCATATATTATTCAAGATAATTAACTTTTAAGGTGCTTTCAGTTTGAACAAATTACCTCCCGTAGTGTATTTCCAGTGTGACCTTGTACAGCACAGACCTCATCTTGAGAAACCGCTATTAGCTATTTGTCACTTTAATCCTTTATACTCTTTCATGAAAATATACTCCTTCTTTTGGTGCATAGGCAAGGCCACGGCCCTTCTCCATGCATTGGAATTCTTTTGATGAAAGCATGGGCCAATCCACAGCCAATTCCTCCCTATAATGAATTCATTACATCTGCATTAATTAAACTTGCGGTCTAGAGTGAGCCAAGTATTTCTGACAGAGGCGGAGGGGATGATGAATAAGGCTTGCATTAAGTGGTGTAACCAGTTTTTGATAGTGATTTATACCAGCCAATTCCATATCTGAAATGTTAATTTGTTATCATTTCCCACAGTTCCTTGGGCTATCCCTCATTAACCCCTCCCTGCTGCGTGACGATGTAATCAAGAGATTAGCCAATCAATGGGTGCCAGAGAACCATACACGGAGCCTGAAGGAAAACACTATTGTCTTCCCTCGAAAGAGAAAGGGCAGATCAGTTACCTTTGTGCGAACAATATGATGAAGGGGCTAATCCTCTGTATTGAACTGAGGTAATGCTGTTTAATTTCACATTAGAGATTGTAGCCATTCAGCTGACTCTCTCGCACAAAATGAGCTGTAATTACTGAGCAGGTAAGAGCAGTTTCTCGTTATGGGACCATTTCATGTTAATTAGCACCTCAATGGTTGTGAGGATCAAACATGTGACCTTTCGTTTATGCCATATTTGTCATATTTATCCTCCTATTCGTAATGAGTACACAGCGGGCATTCACAGCAGTAATACGAGAAGAGTTGAGCCCTTTAAATAAATACATAAATACATACATAATCAACACACTCTCACTCCCAACTCTTTAATAATACGGCGGCTTGGTCAGTGGCCTTATGCGTCAAACTATGGCAATGTAGGTACCCCTCTAAAATCAGTTTTGGCTCTGTATTCAAATTAGTTAGCAATATGAAAGGAGATTTTCAAAACAAAAGCATCAAAACTGCTTGGTTAGGTTTAGGCAACAAAACCATTAGGCTAGGTTTTGGATTTAAACAAGTACGTTAGTTACGCAAGTTCATGTAATAAGTCAGTGTTGACTGTTGGTTTCACACAGGACACAAAACTTGGTCTTCTGTGTTTGTTTTTTGACTTTTCATGGCACATGATGATGATAAATAGATGTTTAATTGCATCTGTAATGGTCTGAAATTTAACTTAACGAAACCTGCAGAAACCCTGGTTTCAAATGGCACACACCTGCGTGAGAGTCCTGACTCTGAGATGACGCGAGAGGAGTGCCTACAGTGTCATAGTTAGCATTTTGTGTGAGAGCAGGCTGACACAACATGTATAAGTGTGTATTGCACGGCCTTACCCTGAAATTAAAGAAGATGTTGATATTTTGGGGGTACATTGGAATAAATATATCAGCTGTAAGTATATTTAGTGAATAAAAAAAAGCTAAGCTGGCTCCCTTAAAACAAATTACATTTCCTATAAAGCTTTTAAAGTAATTCTTGTGGGCTACTGTTGATCCAGCATCATCACTGTTAGCATAAAGCTATTAGATTAAGATGGTTTAACTGCATAAGCTCTTGTACATACAGTAAAAGCAGAGCAGTGGGCCAAGAAGCGGGAGAGGCAGGAGAAACGGGTATCTATATAAAACTTGACTTTCATCCCAGCGAGTGTAAATTCCACATTGAACACTGAATCATGGCCATGTTCTACTCGCCTTAGCACATCTTACACTTTGTTCTCTATGCAATATCCTGACATCGCAGGTGTAAAAATCTGTTGTCAGTGAATCTCTGCACCAGGACAAATTTGACAATCTCACAAGGCAACAGTCACCGGTTATGAGTGATGCAGGCACCCCCTGTGAGCCAATGGGCAATAAAATACATCATCATTCACAGTTTAATCAAAATTGGACCAGTGATGGTAGTTAAGAGTTACTCAAAATGTCAAATTTTGATACATACTTGTAGTGCAACCATGAGACCAAAAGATATGATATATGAACACTGAAATATTGATGCTTCACTTTTCCAAGGTTTAACATAATTCCACGAGCAGTGTTTCATTCTGGGTGAGAATTGAATCCCCTCTCTTCTTTTAATATCTCCCCCTGTGGTCATTCAGCGTGGCTACATGTTAGCCCTGGTTTTGGTCAGATAATATTCTCGATGGCATCCAGTGGTTTACCTTTTGGACAGATGTCGGTACAGGGGATGCACATCTTGATGCGGTTCTCCTCTACTTCCATCTTGTTGCTGGGACACGCTCTGACGCAGGAGCTGTGGTCCACCACGAAGTTATCTGACAGAAACACAAAAAAACGGCGTTAACGGTCGGGCTTTTCGCCTCTGTTGTTTCATAGCAAGGAGGGGGCTGTGATGATGAGATGTTTCACACACCATTTTTTTGTGATCTTCCCATGTAAAGGCGCAAAAATCAAAGTGGAGCATTTACTCGCAGAACAATTTCCTAGAAGGACCCCTCTAATGGCGAGAAATTGATTGTATTTTAATCACGTTTGTATAATGATCAAAACTAATGGTCTAGGGCTGTATTGCTCAGCAAAAGTAATGAATCAAATTAGAACTGGGTTGCAGCAGTGGAGAAGTGCGACTTGTGTGTGCTCATTTGATGATCAGTGGAACTTGAATATGCAATCTGTTGATGTAGCTTGACTTTTAATGCATGCTTGCTGAATTACTGCTGCACTCTTGACTCCACATCCGTGAAAGAAAGGACTAAGATTTGCTTCCTTTTCAGCTGCCAGAAGCTGAAACAGATGGTGAAGCAAGTAGTTGATTGAGATACACAATTTATTTGTGTTTGGGTAATTTATCTTGACTTGAAATAATTGTCTGGAGTCTTATTTCAGAACAGATAGAGGATGAATGCCTTTTCAATTGACACCAGTTCACAGACTATAAAACTTAATTATGAGCATCATAATGAGCATCTATGTTCTTGCAGTATAATGTTACAGTAACTTTATATACTTGCAGCTGCTTGGATGCACTGTAAAAATAAACTGTTTGTTCGAACTTATAAACTGTTTGTTTGAATTTGAAAAGACAAGTTGAGACAATTTTGTAATCCTACAGGTTCTACAGGTTCTTCTCTGCTGATGGCACCACAGATCACAATGGTTCCACTCAAAACTGGTTGAAACATGGGCTGGTTCACTAGGTAGAACCAAGGTTCCAAAAATTGGAACTGAACAAAATTGCTTATTTGGTGGAAAAGGGCCTGAGGAGAGGTTTTAAAGAAGAACCCTTCTATGGTGCAACGGTTCCACCCAGAACCCTCTGTGGGGGTTCTATCCAATCTTTCCAGCTTCTAATGAGTGTTCTACCAAAAAGGGTTTTTTTTTTTACCCAGAACCCCTCGATAAAAGGGTTCTTCAAGGATTTCAGCAATGCTTGGGGAACTCTTTTTTCCAAAAAAGGGCTCTTTTTCTTACAAAGAACCCTCATTTCCTAAGGTGTATATACAGTAGAAATAGCCAGTCTTCTCGTAAATGGTCTTGTTTGCTTGTCTAGCTCATATAAGGGCATCAGTATTAAACTGAGACTGTTTGATAACCTATTTAAAGCTTCATTTAGTAGCTTCAATGAGAGAAGGTGAGTTGATTCCACTAACTTCCTGTTCATTTGTTTTACAGGTCAGTGTATGCAGCAAAGCGTTTTGTTTGCTCACGACATGAAGCAGACTTACGTGGGCACTTCTTCACACAAAAGGCTCCATAGGTGTACTTGGCTCTGGGGTTGTGCTCCAGCTGAAAAGAAGTGGGGTTGTACACAAACGGCTGAGGGCACTGGGTCACACACGCTCCGCTGTCGTTGAAATTGGTGCAAGCCTGCAGAGAGAACACAGCCACAGTCGGATGGAGGCAGAGGACACCAGGCAGACTTCCCATGGGGGTGGGGGTGGGGGTGGGGGGGATGCATGGCGCAGGGAGGTGTTGGGATTTCCTCACAATAAGTCACTGTGAGTGAGAGTATTACAGCAGCATTTCATTTTTACGTCGGATCGCGACATGTGGATCATGCAGCCGTCCCTTGTCTCTTTAAACGCCAAATGGGAGAAAAATTGGAGCCATTGATCCACAGCCACGATGTAAATGGTGAAATGTTTTTCCCATAAACCTCTTAAGTGTGTTGTCGTCTGTGGCCACAGGCTGAAACGGCAGTAATTGAATTGGATGAGCCTTTCTGTGAATTACAACTACAATATCATCCCTGTCAGTGTGCACGCGTGCGAGTTCGCGAAAATAGGAAGGAACTTGAGGTGATAAAAGGGATACTAATTGGAACACTGAATCACCAATTTGTTCTTTGAAGAGCGCCGCTGCGTCAGACTTTTACAGCCCCGTAAAATGACAAACAATTTATCAGCCGGTAAACAAAGTGGATCATTTTCGGGCGGGGAGGGTGACAAACAGATGTTGCACAAAAGACGTGGACATGTGGAACAGACGATGATGAGGGTCCTTGGATGCGTGCGTGAGGCAGATACGAGAGAGGAGAAGGGAAAAGTAAACACCAGAAAATGAGAGAAAGTTAAGAAAGAGAAGGAGGGAGTAATGGACAGGGATACGGCGTGTGTGTGTGTTTGTGTTTGTGTTTGTGTGCAATCTGACGTACGAAGCAGTCCGTGTCCTTGGGGCCCGAGCAGCCGCCGGCGCACTCGCGATGGCAGCAGTCGCTGACGTAAGGCCCAAAGCATCGACCGTCACACTGCTCTGCACACACTGTCTTTGTCACTGCCCGGGAAGTAAAAAAAGAGAATTTTAAAGGTCTGACACACACATTCACACTCATAAAAAAAAAAAAAACACAATACCACCAACCTTAACCTTCCCCTTCTGCTATAGGTGCATGCAAATATTTTCTGATATGGAATGAACGTCTTGAGCAACCTAATGGAGAAGTGGGTTTGTGAACACAAGGTCACTTGCATGAACGCCCAGATGGACTTGAAAAACATGTAGCGCTGTCTCTGCTCTCAACAAGCGCTCTCGAGCCGCCCCTGAGCGAGCTTCTCGTCCTCCAGCCACTCCAGCTACAGCTCGGTAACCAGCAGCTGAAAATTGCGGTTGTGCTTGGCAGCTCGCAGGTGCCGGTCTGAAGTGGGACATCGCTGGAGTGAACTCGACGGTTTCCCCCGAATTAATAAAGTTTGAAAAAAAAAACTTCCACAGCGCCGGACCCCTCCGATTCACCATATCTGTGTTTGCACAATGGGTGTTTTCAGCCAAGTGGACCAGCCAAGGACACCTTCCAACTGTGCTCATAATTCCCAGAAAGCCTGGCTTCATTCGTTGCTGTGCCAACTCTTGTGCTAACCAGGGAAATACTTACTGCCTGTCCTGCATTTTATTGCGAGCTATATTTGTCGGCATTATTTGTACAGTGCTAATACTTGGATGTGTCTCACACCTATTGCATCAAAGTTGCTCCAGTACTTGTGCTAAAGAACAGCCTCCCACACACTATTGGTACAGTAGGAGATACACCAGCCAGCGAGTCAGCAGGAGCTCCAAGCTGAGGCATTAAAAACTGCTGTGCTCACTCTCTGCTGTGTTGGGAACATAATGATGCAGCAGTGAAAAATACAACAAGGCCCCGTAGTCTATTAGTCTGTGAAAAACAGGCCAGTCCCTCTCTAGATCTTGATGACATGAATAGAACAGTGGAACTGCAATTACACAGAGAGCTAATATTTCACTGGCTACGCTCCTTCCTTTTTTGTCTTTCTATTGTTTCTTTCCATTAGTTTATGTTAATTACATCCCTTTTTTGTTATGTTCTTCATCCGTAACTCCTCTCACTACAGCTACACGAAATATTCGAACACGCGGAAGAAACTGACCTTGATTTTAGTCTTTGAGCTCAATAAAATGAGAAGAAAACGCTAAAAACAGATGTGATCACACAGCCAAAAAATAATAAATCTGTGTCAAATCAGATTATAGCAGATTATAGATTATTTTAAAGCAGACCGTGTAGTATCCTCAATTTTCTTCCTGCCTTAAAATAATAACCGATTGAACTGAATTTATTAACCTGGACTTCAATGTCGAGTTCCAGCGATTCACCTCGTCACTCAATGTCGGGTTATGTTAATTATTTAGGCGCCTAAGGAAATGTTTCAACATTGTGGGAAATACACCTATTTCCATTTTTTCTGCGAGGGATTTGGAAATATTAATATCAGCCTTGTGTTTTTGTGTTAAAATACACAAGTGAGTAAAGATTCAGTTGGCCTAGCTTAGCATAAGACTGGAGGCAGGAGCAAAGAGCTAGCTCTGTCCAAAGTTGCCTCGCAACACCTGTAAAACTCAAATGTCTGTGTGTCCAGTTTGGAGAAGCGGCAGGAGTCGGTTTAGGTATTGATCTTCTAATTTCACTACTGGCTGAAAAGCAAAACATGCTCGTTTCCCAAAATGTTGAACTATTCCTTTAAGTCAGGATTTGTAATGCCCTATTAGTCATGCCCTGGTTTGCTCTCCAGGGTAACCGGAGAGGTGTGTGCGCATGTGCATACTCACAAGTTTGACACTGGTCTTCCTGATGGCCCCAGCAGCGTCCGTTACATGAGCGGTGACAGCGTCTGCCTGCAGACCACACACACAAACACACACACACACACAAACACAAACTGTGCATCAGACAACTCATCAGAAAACTTCTGATGTAGTTTAGACACAAACACACAACAAGCCCCAGCCCCCTCGCGCACCAAATGCCTAATCGTCCACTCACGCACACCCTTAAAACTTCCCCGACTAGTGACAGTGACAGATCTGTCGAATCTCCTCCGCTCATCCGACAATAGACCCAGAGTCACCGCGGCGACTTGTTGGCCTGTAGAGAACATAAGCATGAAAGACAGGCTTCTACTCCCTTCCGTCAAGCGCTCGCACAGGCAAAGTGGGACCTGACAGCGCACTCGCAGCCTTCATCTGCCAGTGGCCCATCATCAAGACTTAATTGACTATGGGTTAATTACAGAGTAAGTGGAACAGTGCAGCAGATTGTCACCCGGCCCCTTCAACCACTCCCACTGTGGGGTTGTTAATGTTAAATACTAACTACGGCTTGGCAAAGGCCCCCAATTTGGCAACCTCAACTCCCACACGCTCTCTTGTCATTTTTTGGCCCACCTCCTCTGTTCTTTGTTGCTTTTCATCCTCCTCCTCCCCCGTCAGTGCCATCTAATCAACAAAATAGCAATGTTTTACACATATTGTACTTAAAAGCGTCTTCTCAAGCCTTTATTTCAGAGTAACCAGCTTTGCACGATGTTTAACTCCCTGCTGATGTCGCGAGGCTATGCAGATTTTGTTCTGCTCCGACTGGAAGCAAAGAAAGGTCATCATGACTCTTCATCAAAGAATCTCTGAACATTCAA
>JAJHUR010077615.1:2669-15830 GCA_027495735.1 Lutjanus campechanus | reverse complement strand
ACATGTAATTGAATTATGAGGACAGAACTGAGGGTTACACTGATTGCTCTTTAGAGATTAGAGGTAGAAAAACACTAAATTAAGTGATGATATCTTAAAAGAAGTTGTGAAAGGGATGGTTTGGATTACTCAGTGTGGGGTTGTATGAGGTCAGTGTAAAAGCTACAGTAGGTCAACACAGCACCAGTTTGAAGAAGCTGAGAGGAGCACCAGCATGGAGGCTAAGTGATGCACGGCTATGGACGGGGTCACAAACAAAAGTTATTCAAGCCACTTACAAAGGATCCATACACTATATTTATAATATTTTCATTGCTTTACTTTGCCGTCAGATAGTCTTTTTCAAAGGGAACTGTCTTAATACAGAAGCCAAAAACCGTTCTCTACAAACCAACCAAACTCAACAGGCGAAATCCGTGATTTTACTTCACAGAACATGAGAGTTGTATGTGTACCGTTGCCTCGATCTGTTTCTTTGTTGTGTGACTGTGTGACTACTGTGAACCTGAGCTATCTTTTTAAAACACCGAAGTTACACAATAACACAAACAAACTAACTAATTGACGCAGTGGTAGACCAGGAATTCCTTTGTTCTGCAAGATAAAATTACTGATTTTGCTTCTGGAGTTTGGTTGGTTTGGAGTGAGCGATATTTAGATTGTTTAACAGCGGTTTCCTGACAGAAAAGGCTGTCAACTGGCAAGATAAATCTGTGGAAATATTTTAAATATATGGTACATGTAAACTGATATTGATCTTTTAGGTGGACCCCTTTTTTTAAAGGGACAGTTCACCCAAAATTAAAATAATGCATATTTTTCCCATGGCCTCTAGATTGTTTTGGTGTGAGCTGCCTATCAGCTGTCGACATTTCTGCTCTTTCAGAAACGTTTTCTGGCCTCTGCTGTGCTGATTGGTTTTCCATCCTCTCTGTCCCACACGGTTTGTTAGTTAACTCATCATTCTTGCTCTAATTGGCTTTTAGGCTGCATGTGTCGATCCAGCTTCAACTCTATAGACTTTTCCTAAGCGAGCCGCCTCTAAATAACTCACATTGCTGCCACATGTACATTAAGGTGTGGCAGCACTTCATTATGACTGAGGAATTCCTGCAATGCTTCATTATTTTCTGCATGTGGTCTTTTTGGATCCGAGTGGGTGTTTCGGGGACTCTGTGTGTGCGTACAGGCGTGTATGTGCTTGCTGTGTTTATTTTTGCATTCTTGTGTGGGATTTATATCAAGTAATTACAACCTCTGCCCATGACGTTGAGACATTTTTGTCTTGAGAAACTCACTGTGTGCGTGGAGACGAAGAGTCTTTGCTTTATTGTATGTGCTGTATGCACCAACGTTCAGCTCATCCGTCCTTATTTGTGAAGAAAGTAATTGCCACGAGCTTTTGTACACACAAGCCTAGATTTTGTGGTGATTGAGGGGACAGGTCCCTCTAAATATTTAGACAGATTTGCCACATTTTGCCAATAGATCTCCATAAATCTTTCAAACCGGACCTTTAACGGGCAAAAATACTGGAAAATGTTGCCCTGTCAGGATCAGGAAGAGGGTGTCACAGCCCAACAGGACATCCAGGCTGCTGAGGAAGGATCTTATCGGCGTGATTAATGCAAAATGGGAAAAAAAATGAAACATTGTGGAAAGTTTCTTGGGACAAAGCTGACCAACTAACCGTGTGTGTCCATCTCTCTTCTCTCGTTCTGTCCAGACTGATTTGGAGGCCGGCGTCGCTGCTGCTTTGATGAAGGTCCAGCGGAGCTCTGAGCCTGACCTAGCTGCTCAGCACCGTGCCCTCCAGCTCAGCGTGCACAGGAAGGGAACAGAGCTTTCACAGAACTGAGCCAACACTGCTGGTTCTGCTCCCATGAGCTGAGAACACACTGCGAGCGCAGACACACATTTATTTCGTCGTTTACTGCAAAGTAAATGGAACTAAAACCACATTTTTTTTCAATGCTAGATATTACACTTACTGTAGAAGAGAATAGAGGGTTTGCATCAGTATATCTTATGCCATCATGGAGGTCCAGTGGTCGGGCTGAAGTGATGCTCTGTAACCTAAAAAGGATGTTGCAGTGTGTGTGTATGTGTGCGTGTGTGTGTGAGGAGTGTGATAATTTATATATACAGTATATTTTAAAATTAGTTTGATATATCTAGCTTGAGTAGAGTTTGCTCACTTTGAAGACTTTGTTGGGTAGTTTAAAGACTACTAATTTGAAAAAAATCAACTAATGTTATCTAAATTTAAATAAATAAACACATCATTTATCAGTGGATAACTGATTAGTTCCCATCCAGAAACAACACAAACGTTGCATTGAAAAATACATTTTTAATATTCTTTTAACAACCACGTCGTCATATCTAAACAACAGAATAACTTGATGACCAATGATTCCCAAAACGACAAATAAGACAAGAGGCAGCACCGCCCTTAAGTATGTTACGTAATGTTAAACGTGGTAAACGTGTCAAAGTTTAGTTCGTGTTAGACACCAAAGCTACTTGGCGAGTTTTAGGAAGAGATTTTGGTTAAAATAAGTACCTTAGGTTACGTAGCGGTCCACGGTGCGGAGGTGATTCTCTTTCCTGGCACACTGGGGCTGAGTCACGACATGCGGTGAGCACAGTTAACTACTTTAGCAACAAGTAAAGCTACCTTTCCATCAAGATGCTGTCCTACAGGATACTGATACTCTTCCTGTTGGTCATGAAGGCAGCGCTCAGTCCCAGTCTGGCTGCGTCTATTGTTTTTCCCAACCCAGTTTAGGTGAAACCGTGCACAGACAAGACCACAAATACAGAATTCTTTCAACAGAAATAATCAAAAGTTTGAAAAGAAAATTTTGTCTCACAGCTGATTGAGAAATTGGTTCTTCAGAGCCTTCAAGGTGGATAAAAATTTAGAGCCACATCAGCTGTTTTTTTTGCCTCCGCTGCCTGATTGTTGGGGACCTCCATCCAAAACGGCCACCACAGGGCGTTACGTCACCTGACAGCCCTCCATTTGTGGTTGTGACATACAGAAGAGGGATGATTAAAAGGATTCTTTGCCAGTTTTGAACTAAACTTTCAAGTCACAGTAAATCAAAAAGAAGGAAGGGGGGGGGGGCATTGAGGCTAAAATGTGACTTTTAGTGAACCAGCTCCGTTTGTGAGTCAGAATGAAAGGTTGTGGGACAGAATGAAAGGTTTGTTATTTATAGCTGCTGTGTTGCGTGGGACACAGAAGGGTGGTCGACCTGTAACCTTGGTGTGTTCGGTGGTTAACACCGCCCAACGATTCCTGTGTGGATGAACCCTGCAGCTGTGAATCGCTGTTTGTGTGAGATAGAGACTGTGTGTGTGTGAATTTCTGCGTATGTGTGTGTGTGTGTTTTGAAAGTGTGTTTGCATCATTGTACAGTATTTGAACAGTAGGGAGCACCAGTGTTAGAGATTAGCTTTTTATTTGGGAAAATACTAATGTAGGCCTGCATGGGCTGAAAACAGTGAGGTTTAATTTTGTAGAAAATCTCATTTATCTGGGGGAAAAAAAACATATTCTATTAACAATTAAACACTGCCGTTGGATATGATTGACCCTTCTTAAGTCCCGCCCCTTTTCGTTCTGTGCTCCAATAACAATTGAGCAAGCTTATTAACCGACGGGAACTTGTTGATTGTGTTAGAAGCTACAAATGTACTGAGAAATGAACATAAAGAGACTTAAAGAAATGTCTTTCTCTCTGCTCTCCTGCACACGCATGAGCTGAGTATCACAACACTCGAGGGTCGGGCTGTCGGGCGCGGCTTAATTAGCTTAAGGTCTTTTAAAAAAATATAACAAGTGGCTGAATCAGACGACCGTGGTTGTTGGGGACATTAAACACGATTAAACTGGTCATTGAGTCATGATTATGGTTAAATGATGGTTAAACTTTGGTTTTCTTGGCAACATAGACAAGCCTGGCACAAAGGAAGTAAAGGAAGCAGGAAAGGGCAAATGTTTGCTGAGGTTCTGCCAGGCGCCAAGCATGCCCAACTTGTTATTTGAGCACAGAGCAAAAAAATTGGTGGGACTTAGGAGCGGTCAATTAAACTCAACATATACAGTACGTTTACAGTGAAGTTATCTGTATATAAGAAGATTATAAGGTTTAAGTGTTAATAAAAGCCGATATTGAAGTAAAAACCTTAGCTAAGTTGTCTATCTGCTGTTTAATTTTTCAGTGTTATGTTTTTTTTGGATCAGTATTCACATTTCTGAGCATCTGTAAGACTTGATAAATAGACACCTGTACTAGTGCGGACTAGATGAATCTGAAGTTAAAAGTGGATCTGAAATAAAAACCTGATATTTTAAATGCTGTTGTTTGTTATTGTGTGTTTTGGAGACTTTTTCTACCAAGTAATGCCTCAAAATTTGTAACTGAACTCTCCAAACCAGTGTGGCTTTTGTGACATTGTTTGGTTATTGTCTACGAGGACTGTGGGTGGCAGGGTAACCTCACCAGAAAGTTACACAATAGGAAACTCATTTCCCCCACAGCCCACTCCAGTGACTCTAACCATTTCACTCTCACACCCTGCGAGTGGCATAACTTGGTCTTGGTGCTTCTTTTAAAATGATTTATGACTAACCAAGGCAAATATACAAAGCTTAAAATAGACTCAGATAAACACATCTACTTGTTGTTTCAGGTATGAGTGACTCAGTCGCGAGTCATGGATTAATTGAGTTTCACACAAAGGTAATAATCTGAAAAACACATTGAAAAATAACAGATTTTCCAGCCAGGGATACTTCTGCTACTTTTCCACGACTTTAAGGAACCAAGGTTGAGCAATACTGGATGTGTGGTTGATGTTTATTCATTAAAGTTTATCTGTAACAGTTCTTTTCCTCTTTTGATCAAAAACCACTGATCTGAAGCTCAGTTCTGGGACTGTTCTGCAAATACTTTTCCAATGAATGATAAATATAGCAACTTCTGATCAAACTGGGCATGTTTAGTCTGAAGTTTGGCTTCGGTTTCTGGGTTGAATTACGTTTCCTTGACACGGTTTGTTGTAATGGGCTTTGAATTTTCTCTCATTTCTCTCATTTGGTTGGTGTGTCAGAGGTGTCACCCAGTCAGCACCAACATGTATATAAACGCCGCAGTCTTAAAAGGCAGTGCAGTGTGCATATGAATACAACAGCACTGATTCTGTTTAAATAAACCTTTTGCTATGTTTTATCAGGACTTCTCTGCATCATTTAGCCAGCTACGACCTTTGCACTTTGACCTGACATGATGACCATGTCATGTCAGACTGAAGGAATTCTTGACAATTCATGTCCTTCCAAAAGAAGCATTAATACCAACACTAATTTCATTTTTTTAAATGAATTTGTATGCCTAAAGGATTTATTTATATGAAATATATGTAATTTATTCAATGTTTTTGTTTGCCTTAATTATTTTTCATTTCTAAACTTGCTCTGTGCTAGAAAACACTGTTGTCCCAGACAAGAATTCACCTTTTCAAACAATTCAAAAACTTAGCAATATGTACTCATAACATGGGTTTAAAATTTGCTATTATAATAATCTTTGTTTTAAAATAGATTTTCTAATGAAAATGTTGGCCCTTTTAAGTTGTGTTCATCAGATTTTGGTCTGATTTAATCAGGCATGAAAAAGGTTAGCTATACCCCAAGGACCCCTGTCTCACTTCCTGTTTTTTTTTAAAAAGGCAGGAACACTGGCCAAGCACCGGTAAGCTTTCTATTTTTTTTTTTTACAAATTCATGAAATAATGAAAAAGTATAAAATTTTGTCAGCTCCGTAAGACGTCTACAGTTAATTTTTTAAAAATTAATCACTAGGATTTTGTCCAAGGTTTAATAGCCAATAATTTGATCGTACAAAATATATTTTCCCAGCACATTTGAAGAGTAAAAAAAACAACAACCTCAAAGTACTTTTGTCCCAGTTCTCAAGAATGAGTAATTTGCACACTGTGTGTTCCACCTCTTGTGTCGCTGCAGCACCCTTACCGCACCCATGCAGTTTTCTTTTTCTTTTTTCCACAAACTGAATTTATCCTGTTTTGGAAACGAGCTGTTCAGTCTGAATTGGACCATTGTACATTTTCTCCAAACATATTTCATGTAAATAAATAATCCCCCCCCCCCCATAACAGTTTCCACAAACCTCACAAAGACAGGAAAGAGTCAGTAATTCCTCTGTTACTTTGAGGCACTAAGTGGCATTTGGCACAGTCATTTGGATTATTATTATACTGATCCATCAAACAAATATCTGACTATTAATAAAAACATTGAAGCTTATCTGGAGGAAGCTGTGTGCCAGCCTTACGTGGACTTCAGAATAAATGATTAGTGTGTTTGGTTTTGGTCCCACGGTGGCTTTTAATGTTTATGGAGTCACACTGGTAGGAAATAATGATTTCAATAATTACTCACCGTCTTGTAAAAATATTTTAAGGGTTTTGTTGATCTCCTTAAGACTGTGTGTCATCAAGATAATAAGATATCTGGCCTGTTGCCTGAGTTTTGCTTGTATACCACTAGAGGGTGAACTTGTTAAATTTAAAGTTAAAATGAGACTTATCAAGTTTTTTGCCTTATTCCATACAGCCTTAATTCTAACTTTTTCTGCACAATTTCTCCAATTTCCCTGTACCTAAATAACATAAAGGAACTGAGGAAGAGGTTGGCACATGCACACAGTTTTTGCACTTCCTTGTTTATGGCTCAGAAGGGGCAACAAGCCTCTAGACCTGCATGTGACACATGGTGGATGGTGGGCGATGCATGCTGGGTGGGGTGCATCTATGTTTGTGTAAGTCTCTGTGTTTGTGTGAGAGAGTGCCTGTGCCAGATTGTGGAGCGATTAACGTCATCTTTTACCACTTTCTAAACCACAAAAGTAGCACATCCCACATGGGCCACTACGCTCTACGAGCTTCATGCAGCCCCTGCACTGTACATCCGACTCCCCTCTATCACTACTGCTTCACTCTCGACGTACTTTCATTCACAACAGTTTTGATTTGTAGTTTAACCAACTGCAAACTAATTTTCCTTCTGTTGCTTAATCTGTGATGATGAAGGGCCGCAAAGCGTTATCAGACAATCAGTGTGGTTACAGCTGTGTCGCCACAAAATCACACGTTTACATTCTAAAATCAAACAGTTAATTTAGACTGAGTTACACGAACAGGTTATTTATGATCCGAGTTTAGGTTTTAAAATGAGTAAATCCAGATTTAAGATTAAGCAGAGTTTTGTTGCACAAATAAAAAAATTATTTATGTTGAGTAAGTCCAAGTTTATGAAAGTAGAAAGTGAATTGGAGTTTAATCAGTCTGATGATGCTTACCTGCCCCAAATTAAAGTACATAATTGATTAAATAAATTGCTGTTGAGACCCAGTAAGTATAAGGGGAAATCTGCAAAATGCTCGATAGCTAAAAAGTTAACAAAATGTTACATTGGTCATTAGCTGGCTAAAAAGAAGGAGCAATATGTTGCCATAGCACATGCAAAAATGCATCACAAATAGTGACTTGGAGAGTATATTAAATATGTTGAAATCATGTTTCATATATAATCTGTGATTGAAGTAAGTTGATTGAGTCCCCCCGCTCCCTCCTCTTCAGACACAGAGACACACAGGCTGCAGGAGCTCTGAAACGCAACCTTGTAAACTGACAATAACAATTGACGAAGACTCCTGCAATGTCACTTGATCAGCTGTTTATTGCTTTCAAATGTCTGTCAATGTAAGGTTTAGCCCACAAAAGCCCACTGCTCTGAAATAACACACTCTGGACGATGAGTTTAGTGGCTGCCTGTCTCACTGCCTGCCAAACTCCATTCATATTCTGCTCAATTTAATCATTATAAACCTTTACTCCTTCTACAAAATGATTAATGATTTCTTACGACTCATAAACAGGCACTTACTCATTCTGCAAAAAATTCGGCTTTAATTAGAACTCTGATTAATGTGAAACAGACAAACAACACGTTTATTCTGGTCCAGAATTTTAATTCCAAAAGGGGGACACTGCAGCTGCAAACATTTATGTCAGGTGAAGCAAATATCTCAGCTTAACATGGTAGCTTGATCTCTGATGACATATCATGGTCATTTTATGATTTATTGCCGGAAATATATTGCATATTTCTCCTTTAACAAAACTTTTAAATTGTTTGTCAACTTGCTTAAAAGTTGAGCGTGAAAACAAAACTGAGTTTCAAGAGAAGCTTTAATTTAAAATGCAATCAACTAGTTTGCCGCAACATCTTTTCATAAATGTTTTCCTTAATCACCTTTGGATGTGGTTCCCATTGTAGAAATGAAATGCTTTATGACCTTTAAAATTTTCACGCAGGGTGGCCGGTGAAGATTTTTGGTTCAGTTTTTGTTGAGTTCGTAGCTGGTTTCAGTCTGAACTGAAAGGTGTCATTTCCTGGATTCAGGGTGGGAGAGAGTCGATCTTGTGATGAGCTCAAATTTTCCCCCCGTCTGTCTGCGTCTAACAGGTGCCTCAACTGTGTACGTTAAAGGTGACTCATATTGAAATATGTCAGGCGCCTTGTTGGGATTTACACTAATATATTAGCACTTTGGGCTGATTTCTGTGAAATAGGCCTGTGTGTAGAAATCACATGATGGAAAATGTTCTGGTGATGCAGCTCTGCAACAGTTTGAGCCTTTCCTGTTTCGCTTTTTCATTTTAAAACTGGGCACAGGCCTCCTTAACAGAGTTTAATATACAGAACTGATGAAAGTTTTGTTCAAAAATTACAGTAACATGAGAATAAAAACAATAGAAGAATAAATGTATGAGGAGTAAATGCAACAACCGGTGCCTCATTGAATAATAATTAAAGAAAAATAGAACAATTTAAAAAAAAAACCCACTAAAATAAGCTAAAATAGAGAGTTGTATTTTTTCAGTGTCTGATTTTTCACCTGTAATCATATCAGCTATGTTTTATAATGGCTTTGCTAATTCAGCTTGCTAATAGAAAGGTAATATACCATCTCTGGCTGTTTAATATTTCCAGTTGATCTGCTTGGTTGTTATATCTACCGACACCCACAAATTTAGTCAAAGTTTTCTGGCACCTGGGTTTACTTCCTGGATATGCAGCCCACTGCACATGCACAATAGTGTTCGTTTGAAAAAGGTGGTTTATGGGGGAAATGTGTTTTCTACCACAGGGGAAACTTTTGCTGCAATACCGTGAGTGACCACTGGGAAAAACTGGAATTTGCGAATTTCCTGTCTAGGTTCTATTATACATCTCTGCCAAAACACCTGCAAAAATAATGATACTCCCACCACCCTCGGCTGTAGTTTTAGTTCTAGTTAGCAAATATTAGCATGCTAACAAGCTAAACTGGATGATGTGTTAGCATTTAGCTCAAAGCAGGGTTTTGAGTAAGTACAGGCTCACATAGCCACGAGCCTTTTAGCCTAAATTATTCATTTGCTAACCATGTGGTCAGCTAACTGTCGTGTTCACTGTGCAATGAGTTTTTAACTGGTTATAAAACAGTTTTATTTAATACTGATGCTTCTCTGTGACCTACATAAGCAAACAAGACCAAGCATGAGAAGATTAACTCTATAATTGTTCTTAATGTCTGCCACCGAGTTGGATTCTCCATAATATTGGACAAAACAAGCCTGTGTTTACATTTTCCCAGACAAAGTTACAGTGAATAGTACATTAACAGGTTAAATAGAAGCAGGATGGGATTTTTATTTAGATCATTTCATTTTTTATGGTATATTTTGTGTTTGTTGTGTTGGAAACAGTCAAACCTTTGTTCACAGGTGCCTCCGAAATCAACAAAAAATGAAAGTTTCTTGTAGTAGCTGTAACACTGAGGATGTGCGTCAAAATCTGATCTGAGCCGCGTGATGATATAGAGGGGTAAGTTCATGATTTCTGTTCTTCACTGTGACACAACTTTCAGACTTTTGTCTTTACAGATGTTTATGTGACGTGTGGTTTAATTCTGCTTCCTGTTCGTCAGTCGACAGTCTGTCTGCTCCCAAATGCACGACAGATACTGTCGCCAAGAAGAGGAGCAGTTTCAGTCAGCATCAAAAGAGAACATGAAGAACAGAGGTGCAAACACACACACACACACACATACACACACACTCACACACGCGCATAAACAGACACTATAAACATTCAGTCATAGGTTTAAAAAATAAAAGGCATCTTCACCAGACATGTGCATGAAGAGTGATATCCGTGCAGGAAGCAAAACTACTGACCCATAAATGTGTTATATTCTGCACACACACACTCACACAAACACTCACACCTACACACCTTCAGCCCTGGTAGAACAACAGCGGTTTCTCACATTTGAAATTTCATTTCTGTATTATTACAGTTTGATTTACAGGAATTCAGAGGTACAAGACGGAGACAATAGTAAGACCCACTGTTACAACACACCATCATGCAGAAGTTAATCATGTTCTGTCATTAATGATCATGAACTGATCACGTGATAACATCATCTTAATTCACAAAGCATACAACATAAAAATGCAAAACAAAATTTTTAAAAAAGCCAGTCAGTAAAAATGTGATTAAATCAGATACCCATGACAGGAATCCTCAGATGAATATGATGAAACGTTTCGATAGCTTCAGTATCTTAAGATTTAACTCAGCAGATTGATTTCTAGGCACAGTGATGAGCACTACTGATCGTTTTCATAGACATGAGAGGGATTGCTCGAATCTGGTGTGTTCCCGCATCTTCTTGCGCAGCAGACACCTTGGATGGACATCAAGAGAGATCAGTTACTGGTTACACTATCTGTTTGTCAGATTAGACCTTCAGCAGGGGTAAATGCATGTCAGATTCTTACCTTTACACCCAGATTTCATGATAACAAATATAATTATCACGATGATGAAGAACACCATGATTTCGACAACACGGTGCACAAATAGCCAGAAAGTGACCTGATCTATTGGTCCTGTCAAATCTGCAAGATAAAAGAGGACATTTGACTCGGCATCGAAGAAGCACCGATGTTTGTGATGTAAAAAGAAAAAAATGTTTTTATGCCATACAGTGTCATTGTGAGTGTGTGAAGTTTTCTTACTCTGGCCTGAAGTTGTAAGAGTTGTGGTGGGTTCGGCATCGCCTGAAAAACATTCAGATTGTTTATTTGCCATATCTTCAATATGATCATTTGGAAAATTGTGGAGACTTTGGTCCCACTTAACACTTCACTACTAAAATGTAATAAGCCCGTACTATGTATCAGATTAGACAAAAACTAGAAATATGTTCTTAATTAAACAGTAAACAAACACAATTATACCCTAAGAAGAGCTAACAAGCTGTACTTTTAATCAAATTAGACAAAAACTCAAAATAATATAATTTATGAGACACTAATGACTCTCTAACATGGTCTAATGAATGTGTAACAGTGGGAAATAGTAAATATCAGTTTAAGGTACGGTTCTGTTGTAATTTGTCCCTAATTACCCTCTAATGAGCTCTAATTAAGGTGTAATAAGTCTTTATTAGTCTAATTTGATAAAAAAATTATGCCTTGTTAGCTCTTTTTAGGGTATAATTTTGTTTGTTTACTGTCTAATAAAGAACATATTTCTAGTTTTTGTCTAATTTGATACAAAGTACGTCTTGTTACATCTTATTTGTGTGCCATAAAATAAAGTGGGACCGAGACATCTAAATTAATAATTCAGTAGGGGTAGGTACAGATCGATACAACGTAGTTTGATATTTTACAAGGCAACTTTGTATCAATACACAGATTCCAAGTATCAATCTTTTATTATACAAATTAATAATAGTAAAAATGCTAATTGAATTTTCTGGTACTAGGTTAGCATGTCAGTATGTCTCCTGGGTATCCAGAGTTGGAGACTATTAATCCTTTCAAATGAAACCAAAATGTGGGCATTTGTTCAGCTGTACGATGTGAACACAGGTTTATTATGTCAGTTCACTATAGATGTATTAAATTACTGAAAAAGTCACACTCACCATAAACAAAGATGTTGATGTTATGGCTCACAGTGAGACCATCGTTGAGACGACACTGATATTCACCTGAGTCACTTTTGAGTATGTATTTGAAGATCAAAGACGATACTCCTGTGAAATCTTTTGATTGTGTCCACTCTGTTTTGATGTGACTGCTGCTGCTGATGTTGATGGGAACAGAAGTTTTCTCATTTTTAAACCAGAAGACTGCTGGTGGTGAGTTGTTGCAGAATTTAACTGGGCAGTTAATCCTGAGGTCTTCCCCAAGAGAAGCATGATAAACTGTGTTTCGGCAAACTCTAATTTCTATCTCACAACTTGAATCTTCACCTGCAAAAGGAAAATGACAAAACATATATCAGGATTATATTAGAAATGACTGGGCTGTTTGTCCTCCGCTTGATAGCAAATTTAAAACCAGCTGATGACGACATAATATATAAGACATGAAAAAATCTCAAATTTAAAAAATATACAGTATTAAGTGGCGTCGCCTGGCCTGGGCATCTGGGGCTTTAGCCCCGAACGTTTTTTCTTTAGCCCCGGATAATTCAACTTCAGAAATCCCCGAAGGCTCGGTACGACTGGCGACTAGGGTTGTGCCGATTGGCGACCCGATCGTATATTGGCGATTGAAGGGATGAACAACGATAGTTTTTTTCCCCTGGCGATATTACCAGAGGTTGTGGTGAACGCACAATTAAGAGAGGGAGGGAGGGAGAGACAGACAGACAGATAGGCAGAGAGACAGAGAGAGAGAAAGACAGACAGAGGAGGGAGAGGGAGAGAGAGCGGGCCTGTGTGTGTGTGTGTGCGCGCGCGCGCACACTCGCCGTAAGCTCGCCGTGCATATGACGGCGAGCTTACTGCGGCTATAATTAATTGATTAATAAGAACAAAGCACCATGAATTCAAACTCTTCTGACCCTTCATGCACTAGATTCATACTTTTCCAAATTACTTCTGTGTTAAATACTGTCAGAGATGCAGCATATGGACGGATTTACCTCCATCAGCTGGCGGTAATGAAATGCGCTAAACGCATTTCAGACGCTAAAATCTCCCGAAGAATCCA
>JAJHUR010077613.1:37357-55246 GCA_027495735.1 Lutjanus campechanus | reverse complement strand
AGGCCGACCTGCAGTCGGCTTCACCCGGGATAATGGCCATGTTTTAGTGGTAGTCAGGGACGTCAATTAAAATCCACATCGGTTTTATGACCTTTTGTAGGAAGTTGTGCTTTATCCATTGCATGGCAGTAAAGGGCTGACTAGGTGATAAAGCCTGTGATTTCACTGCAGTTTATGGTTTGGTGTTTATGACTGGAGTATTGTAGTCATATTTGTATTGTGGTGTGGTGTGGTGTGGTGTGGTGTGGTGTGGTGTGTGTGTAAGAGGACACCCATGTCTGAGAGCAGACTTGTGTGTTCTTTATCCGGTGTGTGTCAGCGCTTGTCATTTATTAATAATGTATCACAACAGACTGAGAGGTAACTGTGCTGGATGACTTTAATAGAGTGGTTGATAGTGAGGCTTGGAGTTCCGACTTGAAACATGAGAGGTCCTCGAATGATAAAGCTGACTGTGGCAGAAAAATAACTCCTGGGGTGAGTATATCAGTATGAATTACATCCATTAAATTACTTTTTGGTGTTGTTTAAAGTACGTGCTTCATGGGGAATTATGGTGTTTAGGTTGCACCCCTCCACAGGCAAGTCAAAGGTCACAGTCAGCTGTAAAACAGCACCGACACAGTGAGACTAACTTTACCAGTGTGAGTAATTGCTCATTGGGTTTTGAACATTTTGTAGTTTTTTGTTAAAGACAAACATTTAAAGCAATAGTTTTCAGGGGTGCAGGGATCCAAAACTTGCATTCCTGAGTGGATTGTAGTGTGTCCCCAGCAAAAGGAGGAATAGAATATTTTAACATTTATCACATTCACACATTTACACATTTGTAATTTGTAGTGATCCAAGTTTGATCATTGATTCATTAACTATGAAATTTTTTTTCTTCCATACTTAGAGTTTTGTTTGTGTGATTTTCCAAAGTGTACCAGATGTTTTGGACAACTTTCCTACTTTTCAAGCAGCCATCGCTTTCTGTTCATACCAGTATGAGAAAGATCAACTGATACAACTAGAGCTGGAACGACTGCCGACTCATCAGTCAGCTGCCAACTTTGGCCCTTTATTTTGACAATCAATTAATCATTTTGAGTCATTATCTAAGGAAAAAGCTTCTCAAATGTGAATTTTCTAGTTTCTTTGGCCCTCTATGACAGTAAACTGAACATCTTTGGGTTATGGACAAAACAAAACATTTGAGGACGTCATCTTGGGCTTTGGAAAACACTGATCAACATACTACTGATTGATTGAGAAAATGATCTGATCAATGACAGATCAGTAATGAAAATAATGTTAGCTGCAGCTGTGGACACAAGCTTGAAATTTGTTTGAGTGATCATTCATCGTAGTTGACATTTCATCACCTTTAGCTTTTTTTTTTTGTCAAATCTGAATTATTGTCATTATTGAGTTGCTGTTTTTAACACTTGGCTTGTTGGTGCATTTAAAAATGATCCAGAATCTAAAAGTTAAGAGTCAGTTAAGAGTCTGTTACTGCACAGCAGACTTTTAAAGGGTCACTCAGGTGATTTCACACATAAAGATCCATTAACTTGTCTCAAGGAGGGCTACTCAGCCAGTTTGAACACTATAATGTCTTCTTTTACTCTGATACTTTCTAAAGTTTTAAGGCTTGAGACGTCAAAGTTTTAATGGAAAGTCTGAATTGTGAACTTGGTACATAGAGTTTGAAAGATGTATGCATTTACTTTGCAGGGAGGTTAAAACAGAATATGTTATTGAGTTACATCATGGGAATTTTAGGATCCACTGTTTTTTGGGCTTGGACTCTACTCAGGACTAAAAATGATGATACCTCTGCCTCTACTGCTTTGATTTTGACCATTCTTTTTCTAATCTGTCTCAATTTAAAATCAGTTTCTGACAACACAGTTTATCTATTCAGTGGTTTCAAAATCAAAATCTGTATCAATTACTTGTTTTCTTGCATCCATTCATCACACAGATGAAGAAGCTTGACAAGTAAAAAAAGCCGAAAGAGAATAACAATGGCTATTCCACCTTTTTCTTCCTGCGTGCTGTGTAAGCAGTCACACAATTCTAAATCTTCCCATATGGGGATTCTCGGCAAGAAAATCTTTCTGTTGTAGGATCATGTATAAACTGTCGTTATGGCTTTTGTCTCACTATGTGTCTACATAATCTCAGTAAATCTCAGCCGACATCTGTTTCACAGCAGAGCCTGAGTCATGGATATAGCGAGGTGCTACAGTGTCAAAGCGTATATCACCGGGGCCACGGAAAGATTCTTCTGTTGCTGTGAGATCATAAACTGTGAGATGAAGAGGTTAGAGATTTCATCATGGGCCACGATACCTGAGTATTTCCTTAAAGTAGCTCTTTGTGTGCCTTTTTATCATGGCAGATTGCTATTAGGAGCCACATTTATGAAAGTGTTAGTGTAGATATTTAACTTCTGTACCATGTGTGCAGTCAGATTCATCATCATTTTAAAAAACGCTTTCTTTAAAACATGTTCTTTACTGAGCAGCTTGACATTTGCAAAATGAGCTAAAATTGATATTATTGCTATTATAAGCAATACCTCTGAATGTTCTATATAATTTCCATCCTTACAGAACTCTTAGCATTTTCTGCAGGAACTAGAGCGCCATAAATTGATGGGAACAGCTCCAACCCTGAAGCAAAAGTGATTTATAAAAGTGATTTAGTGTAAGTGGAATGCATTTGTCTCTTGAAAATAACATGTCTTACTGAATACGACATAGGACAAAGATGTCGTAAGTGTGATCAGAATACAGAAAAGGGCTTGTGCCTTATTTTACAGTGCAGTAATAAGTCGTAACAAGCTGCACTTTCTGTTATATTAGACAAAAAATAGAAATAATATGTTCTTTTTTAGACAGTATTAGACCCTTTTTTAGACCTTTTATTAGACCACTATTGGACTTTCTTAGAGGGTAATTTGGGACAGATTACAAAAGATCTGTACCATAAATTAAGTGTATTGTTTTCCACTGTTAGACCCTGATTAGACGTTCATAGAGAGTTCACCTCTATGACAACAGAACTGTACTGTAAACTAAAGTGAAATCACACACATGCCTTGAATTCTGGGTGAGCTAAGGGAAGGGCAACTCGCCTGACAAAGACATGTTCTCCCCTGAAAGCCTGCTATGAGAAATTAAGGGGAAGCTCTAAAATGTGGTGTTCCTGAAATAAAAAAATATGCTAATGTTGTGTGTTTATCGGCTCATTACATTATAATTTCGACACACTGCTGTGTGCACTGTTTGTCGTGTGTAAGACCTGGGCAGTTGTGCTGTCCGTGGTTCTGACACAGACTGTAGAAGATCTCTAAACAGACAGAGCATGGCTTTTACTTTCATTCCTGCTTGCTTTTCGTGGTTGCAAATAATTTTCCTCAAATAATAACAACGCAAAGACAGAAGGAAAATGACAGGCACGTGAAGGGAGAGTCGGAGATGCTCTCTCTGAGTTATATTTGATTCAAGAACACTTCTCATTAGTTTACATTCACACAGAAAAGCCCTAAAAGCCTAAAACAGCACAAAACATCTGTAGTTAAAAACATGTTGTGTGAATGCTATGAATCCTGGAGGGCTGTGTATGAAATGAATGAAATTACTATGTTTCTTTGCTCTGATTAATGCTTTTATTCTTTGATTTTTGAAACAGTAGCCTCATATTGTTATTTAGCCTCTATGATATGTTATTGACAGTATTAACCACATATAGTAGTCACAGTGGAATGTTTTTTACAGTAATCCCAAAATTGACTGCGCTGATACGCACTTCCAAGTATGTGCATGTATGTGACATGTTTAGTATGATGTGCACTGGAAAATAGGGCTCCCTCAAAAGCCAGTGTGTAATTTGAACCCTGCGTATCTGCTACTTAAGACACACCTTCTTTGACTGGTCCCATACAATTAGCAGAGTAGCCAGGAGGATGCCTCCTTCTTCGATCAAATCACATTGTTTGCCTACAGTTTTACAATAAGTCTGTGCCATCACCCATACAAAAATTCTTCTCATACCTCTATAACTTTGGCCTTTACTTCGTAGATCTGGTTCACATATTTTTTAAAATAGCGGATATGTGATTTTTACTTCAGTTTACAGTACAGTACTTTTGTAATGTGTCCCTGATTATTCTCTAATTAAGTGTAATAAGGGTCTAACAGTGGGGAATAATATACTTTAGTGTACAGTACAGTTAATTTGTAATGTGCCCCAAATTATCCTGTAATAAAGTCCAATAAGGGTTTAACAGTGGGGAATAATACACTTTAGTTTACAGTACTATTCTGCTGTAATGTGTCCCTAATCACCCTCTTAGAACCTCTAATAAGGGTTGAATAAATGGTCTTATGCCGTCTAATGAAGAACATATTTCTAGTTTCCGTATAATTTGATACAGAGTAGAGGTTGTTACGTCTTATTAGTGGATTGTAAAATAAAGTGCAACCAGGGAAGGTTACGACAGCTGCAGTAGAAAGAGAGAATTTTAAGGTTAGTTGTAATGTGGAGACCTAAAATTCTTTCAGGTCATGTCCTTCCCCCTCATTTCATCTGTGAAGAAACTATAGTTGTTCACTTCTTCTATTCTGCTTCATTAAAGCTCCTTCCCTCCCCATCTACATTCATTCTTATTCTTTTTCGCCCTTTTTCGCCTGTTGTGTTCTTTCACTCCCCACGCTCCGTCTCCCGTCGCTCTCTTCTTTCTTCCCCCATTTTCCACCAATGCCAGGGATACTGAACGAGCCCCAGCTATCAAGCCATAATGAGCATGTTCACTAAAGCACTGATTCATCAGAACAAAGAGCGGCAGCGAGAGCTAGTGGAGAAGGATGGATGACAAGGGGAAGGGAGAGAATAAGAGACGGAGAGGGAGATGCTGGAGTGTACCCTCGAATGGCTTTGGACTGTAAACCCCTACAGCTTCCTCCTCCTCTGGCTGTATTTTTCCTAATAGCCTCTTGGGCTATTTCTGGGTCCCTTTTTAAATGGGAGGTGGGTGGGAGTGAATGCAGTGGAGGGGATGGAGGGGAGTGTGCGTGAGGGTGTGTTAGGAGGGGGAGGTTGTATTCGGCCCTGCCGAGGCGGTGAATAAGCACTCTGACTCGCAGCAGGATCAGCCGTGGTGGGGTTGTGTGAGCGTGTGTGTGCAGGGGCTCTCTGTTGCCACTGGAGACGAGGGAAGAGATGCATATACACGCACACACACACACCAACACACACACACACACACACAAACCCCTGAATGTGGAACCTCCAAAGCTGATTAGTCAAACTTGTGATTTCCAATTTCAAACCCGCGACACAAATCCCGCACTTAATATTCATGCAGAAAGCGGTTCGGGCCCCTCGCTGTCCCGCGCTGCCCCAAGGCTGTGGGTTGGGTGGTGGGTGAGCAGGGGGTGGAGGAGGAGGAGGAGGGGGGGGTTGCCTTTTAATCAGCTTAGTTAAAAGGATGGAGATGAGGAAAAAGAGGAGGATGACAGGGAAAGAGAAAAGAGAAAGTGGTGTTTTTTTGTATCTTGATTGGGTAAGGTGGCCCACTGGTGAAAGCAGCCCACACACACACACTGAGGGTGAACATCTTATCTTGGGGTGCAGAGTGACAGAATGGGCCCTCCCGCCCCTAATCACACACCCACCCATGTCCTGTCTCATTCAATCTTCTGGCCTGGAGCTGGCCAATACAGACAGAAAAATCTTGTTTTTAATGAAATCGTTTACAGCACATTTTCATATTGTTTATGTGTGTGTGTGGTGTGTGTTTGTGCATGATTTTTTAGGCCAGCTCGCGCTTTTGTCAGAGAGCACACACATCATAAACAGGATTACGGCCACATCTGACAGACGTCGTTTCCGTTTTGGCGGGGGTGACTTCAGCGGTGCCGCCGTTGGTGTGACTCCTCCGTCTGTGTCTTTTAACCTTGTAATCGGGATGGCGTGCTGTGTCATCGTCGCTTTTCCCCGCGCAGGCAGACAGAGCTGGCGACGAACGAGGGATGAGCGAAAGAGAGAGATGAAAGAAAAGAGAAGGGAAAGAGAGGGAAAGGGACAACAAAAGCAAGCAGGGAGGTAAAGGTGGGAGCTAAATGAGCTGAAAGTTGATGCGCGATGAGTTTGAACCACTTCTGTACCTCAGGCTGTTTTTGCTCAGTTTTCCCGCTCTTTATTGTCAGGCTTATGGCATTGTCACCATGTCTTAGCCAGGGTTGTCATACATTGTTAATTTCAGAATAAGTTAGCCTATTCAAAAACTTGTATGCAATTTGATATTGCGTCAACAGTGTCTGTATATGAATAGATAGACTACAGTGTCAGTGTTCCAGGGATATAGGAACCATTGTGAGCAGCACTGTTAAAAAATGTTGTGTGTTGTGTGTAAAAGAAAAAAGCTGATTTTGATGTCTTGTGTCACTCTTATTGCTTTCATTTTGGATTATTATGTTCTGTGTTTTTGCCACCATGGTTCCCGTCATGCTGTGGATGATGTAAACAGGTAGGACAATGTTGCTGTGGAGACAGTGAGTTATCCCCTCGAGGAACTGACAATTTCTAATGGTCATGCACTCTATATGGTTACATTTGTTGGAAAAGGCTCATGGAGCGCTCACAGAATTCAATCAACAACAAAGATTAAGAACTAATGGCTACTTAATGACCAGATACATGGACACTGACTCTTCAGTTAAATTAATAATACCTTAGCTAAAAAGGAGGTATGGAAGGTACCTGTTAAGCAGTGAGCAGGGTTGGGAGGGTTACTTAAAAATATATTCTGATACAGTTACTAATGACCTGTTAAAAATGTAGTCGGTAACCTAATCCAAGTATCACAATATTGAAATAATGTAACTGGATTACTATTACTTTTGGATTGACACGACATAAAATATGATGAAATTGTTCAGCCTAGTATAATGTTTTATGATCAATGTTAGGTTTATTAGTTTGTCAAGCTGGTCCTTCCTTTGTGTGCAGTTTATTGATCATTGATTGATTGTTTTAAAGACAAAACAAACTGGTGAAATTTCCACCTAGTGAAGAATTTTTTTTTCATTAAAGGCCATGATAATGTGTCATAATGTGTGTGCACTGCATATGGCATCATTGGATTCTTTATTTTAAAATTGTAATTCTGATAAATAACATTTTTTTTAAAATCTGTAACTGTAATGAAATACAGTCACCTTAATTTTGTACCCACATTACATAATCCTGTTGCATGTAATCCATTACTCCCCAAGCCCGGCAGTCAGAAAAAGGTGTCATATCACATAGGCTGCTGTGCACACCTTTATGAATGTGGGTAGGTGTTACTAGTCAGCTGGTAATTAACCAGCTGATGAATGAGCCGCAGAAACATGAATGAAGCAGCTGATGCCAAATAGCTAATGTAAGTACAACTTCAGTGGTTGTTTAAATTTGATCATTATGAGTTTAGTTTAGTTTAGTTTAGTTTATTTAATTTATAACAGGACAGCGTGCAGTGGCATTAATTATTCCAGAGAAATAAAAAGATGGCTGCACCAGATTTAGCAGGGAAGCTAATTTCCATCTGTAGTCCTTGACATAAAAGACAGACTGCCAGGTTCTTCTACTGGCAGCTCTATAGCTCGCTCTGTCAGTCGGTGAGCCGGTCAGTCAGTCAACAAAATAAACCAAAATTTTCCCTACCCTTTGCCGTCCACACTCTTCACCCTAGGAGGCTGAACTTTGGGATGGAGCTCGAGTTTGTGTGTGTGTGTGTGTGTGTGTGTCAAGCCAGTTGCCTCAAAGGTGGTGTGACAATGGGGCTGGCCTATCAGGAGTGGTCTAAAGGTGCATGACTTCCAAATGGAGTCACAGACTGGCACAAGATTTAATGAAAAGGGGGTGTGGCAGTGGGAGTGGCCTGTAACAACACGCTGGACAGATAGACACACACACAACTGCATCTTTCTATCTATGAGACTGAAATTACGTGGTTGCATACATGGTTGCAGCTTTTGCAACTTTGCTCTTGTTTATAAGTTTTCTAAACACACTTATGGATATTTGTCCTTGTTGGAAATACTGATTCATAGATGATAAGATGTGATGTGATGTGATGTGATGTGATGCGATATGTTTTGATTGCAATGCCGAGCAATACAATAAACCTTATTATTGGAAATTGGTCTTGGTGCTGCATACATATAGTTGACTTTATAATAATAGTAAGAAAGAAAGAAAGAAAAAAAGAACCCAAAATAAAATACGAAACAAAAAACACGTAGATAAATACTGTAGCAAATCACAACCAAAGTTTATTACACATATTACACAGCAAGTAGTTTGAACAACACAAGGCTCTTGCTCAACTCCGGCAGACTCAGCCAACATTATTTAAAGTCTTAATTGAGGTAAGCCCAAATGAGGCAAATGTGAATGACGCATGTGTTTTTCACTTTGACTGAGTCATGACTCAGAGTTCTGACGCAAATCGCGTTAGCTGTGATCAGAGGGTTAAAGACTGTGGAAAGCTACAGCTGACTAGATAATATTATATTTAGACTTTTTTTTAATTCACCATCGCACCTATTGAAGCGAGAGCAGGGGAGAATGATGAGCAGACAGCAGCGGGGAGACACAGCTGGAGAGATATAAACACAAAGGGAGTTGATGAATGAGCGAAAAATGTTAGGAAAACAACAAACAGAAGGTGAGAAAAAACAAACTTGGCAAAAGAAGAGAGCGGCAGTGAACCAAACGGAGGTAGGCAAAAAAAAAGACAAAGATTAACCCAGAAGGAGAAGAATACAGGGAGGCGAGCACACCTCCAACCTCCCAGAGAGCCGGAGTGATTGCAGTGAAGAGCGTTTCACCCTCCTACACCTCCCTGTCGAGGCCACAGCTGTAGACTCCCATCCCATCACTCATCCGGACATAGCGGAGCGGTGCGAGATGTTTCCAGTCTCCACCGCACTCCATAACTCAGCCCCTCTGCTCCGGAGAGACGCTCCTTAAACACCACCTCCCGCCTACACCTCACCTCGCTCTCATCGCTCCCATCAGTCTGTCTTTAAAACAACCATCGGAGATATGAGGAGCAACAGCCAGCGACCGCCACCGTAACCCCGGACATATCTACCAGCCTCGTCCCTGCAGGCCTGCGGGAGAAGAATGTGGCAGACATGTGGACGGTGTTGCTCCTCGGGGAGACTTTAGGAAAAATGGCAGCAATAGAGTCTACAGGGGCTATAATTCACCGGGCCGGCTCCATGATGCTGTGACACGGTTATTAGCCATATAAACTAGAGCTGTCACCGTGTCATTATTGCTCACATTCATGTGAGACCATCCTTTTCTTTTTATTTACTTATTTCTTTTCACCCAGCTGTGGGCTCCACTGCTGATAATTCTTTTCTTCTTTTTTTTTTTGTATCATGGCACTGCGATTTATGCCTCTGGCCAAAATACTTTTGCTGTCCTTTTGTTGTGATTTTGCTTTGTTTTCCCCACTATCAGACTGAGAGTAAAAACACACACATTGGCACATTTACAGGACATAGATGTTAATTAGGTGGCTGCGTGCCTGCAGTGTGTTGACAGCAAGCAAACACAGTGGCGGAGCCTTCATGTGTCAGCTCTGTCTCCTACAGGTTCACTGGGTCCTCTGAACAAATGCTCGCTTATAGCTTTATATCACTTAATGATGAATACATAGATAAAAATCATTTAGTATTTTAATAGTCTCGTACATCTGCCTCAGGACTGAGGTTAATGAATTTGCTTTGCAGAAAACATATTTTTTTTCATAGTTTCCTTCACTTTTATCTCATGAATATTAGACTTATAGTTTTTACTTTATTTTTAATTCTAAGTCAAATCAATACTTCATATGTTTACCGACTTGGCTTACCTGTGATATAAACCAACACAAAAAGGAAAACAGAAGAAATGATGTAACGTTAGAGACCAGGCCTTACCTTTCTGGGCTGGTCTTGTGAGGGCTGTAATTTTTTTCCACATCCCTAGCATTACATGGCCTTTATACAGTTACTGTATTCAATGGGTCATCTCAGCTTCAGTGAAAGTATCAAGTACTTGTTAAAAGAACCATTTGCTGGTGAAAACATGAAAGATAAAAGCCGTGGCCGGCAGTATAGAGAAGGTGCACAAAAAAAAGATAAAGGCCTTGCTGGTTGATGATGCATGCTTTTACATGCTGTGTGCTGAGGACTAGTTAAATGAGCCGACTAAAGAACAAAATGTTTTTGTTAGCCTTGGGAATTCAATGCTAGAGTTTCGCTAAAGGTTTGACCATAAGGTTTTACTAGTCAGACTCAGTGCCCAAACGTTTAGAGAAGTTTATGCTACTTTTCTCAAAGGTGTTCTCAAAAAATGGTCATCAACTTTTACTGTAAATGGGCAAAATAATCATGTAAATTGATAATTCTTCCACAGACTGCTCATCAGGTCTGTAGCCTATAGGTATATAATATTTGATAGCCAACCCAGCAATAGAAATGATTTGCTAAATACTTACTGAACATGGCTCTGCAATATTTCAAATAATTATGATAGTAAAAGCAGGCTCATAAGTACAATTAGATCATTACATGAATTCAAATTCTAACACCTTCAGGGTTATGCTGGATTGCTCTTAAGACATCAAACATTTCATAAAAAAGATTGCTTTATAAACTTAGGTTGAAAAATTTGAAAGAAATGTGCATGAAGGATGATTGAGATAGATTATGGGAAATGTAGGATCCAGTGTTCTGGTGGGTGACCAGTAGCCACCAGTAGAGACGACAGCCTCTCAGCACCCTGTTGATGTGTTAAAACTCACACACAGGTTAGTTGAGGAATTAGAATTTGGAGGTGCAAAATTACAGAAAAAAACTGAATATTTATACTCTGGTTTGTCACCTGCCGTGCTTGCTGGAATTTCCAGCCAGTGAACATTAGATGAGTGCACAATTTCCTTTAGTAAATAGGTTGAATTTAAAGTGTCTCGATGATTGGTAGTGGAGTGCTTCTCTTTGTTTTAGTGCCAGTGTGTGATTCAGGCTTAGAATCTTGCCTGTAGCTGCTAGCTTGAAAGTACTCAGCCATGTTTTACTCTAAAATATTGTTTTTCCTTTCAGGTTACTGTGTCGTGACAGTATCTAAATACAACATATCAGGTACTAGTCTCCCCTCCAAGTTGGAGAGTCTGTTTTATGAGCTGAGTAGCAGCGAGGTCAGGGTCTCTCTGGCTGCTGAGATAAATAGACTGTTAGTCAGTGTTTACACCTGGGTCAGACTGATATATGTCCCGGCCGGATAAGAGAGACATAAAGATCTCATTCTGTCTCATCTTTGTCCGGCAGTCAAACATCACAGCCCATCACTCCACAGATATGAGCCGGAGTTATGGGCAGCAGGTTTGATGAATGCTGAACGCGGGACAAGACAGAAGATTTATAAACAGGCGTGTGTTTGGGTATTGCTTTGTGTCACAGTCAATTTTGGACTATTTATAATAATTCTGCTCTCTTGTTACAGAATATTTACAAGAGACAAGTCAAGCACATGTTTATTATATACTTTATAGCTCATTTATAACATATTGGGTCCCAGAATGTCACACAACTTTGCTAATATATTGTACTGTAATGCCTCACAGTAGGACTGCAACTAAAAATTATTTTCATAGTCAATTAAATGGTTGATTATTTTCTTGATTAATTGATTAATAGTCGTTTGGCCTATAAAATTTCAGAAAATTGTTAAAAAATATCGATCAGAGTTTCTCGAAGCCTAAAAATGTCCTGATATTCAGTTTACTGTCAGAGAGGAGCAAATAAACTAGAGAATAGTAACATTTAAGAAGCAGGAATCAAGTCAAAGAATTTTGACTTTTTTTTTTTCTTGAAAAATTATTTAAACCAATGATTCGATTTTCAGAATGATCAATGATCAATTAAGCATTTCAGTTTTCAAGCCAAAATGTCAAATATTTGCTGGGTCCTGCTTCATAAATATAAGGATTTAAAACTTTTCTTTGTTATTTATGATAGTATATTAAGAGTCTTTGGGGGGTTTTTTGACTGTTGGTTGGACAAAAGAAGCAATCTGAAGATGTGACTTTTGGCTCAGAGTAATTATGATGAGTATTTTTCATTTCATAGACTAAATGCTGAATTGTAAAAATAATCACCAGATTAATCAATAGTGAAAATGATCATTAGTTTAGGCCCTAATGCGTACTACCTTTCTTAAATGCTTCATCATCTGAGTCTAATCTTTTATCACAGTTTATAAAGCAGACAGAGATCACACACAGCTTTTCACAGTAATGTAGCCTGGGTCACTGTAAGCATTTACTCTTGGCTAGATGAGATAAATAATTACTGTGGGGTCATGGGATAAAGCAGAGGCATGGGGGCAGCCTCTTTAGCATAACACGGTCCACTTTAATGACCACTTTAGCAGCTGGACAACAGAACTCCGACAGCAAAAGTAATACATCAACCTAAACAATTACGAACACTGCAGGCACTGAGCAGTGTTATGTACAATACTTCCCCATCTCCACAAGAAAAAGGACATTTTAAACTATGAATTTATATGAACATTAATTATATTATTTCATTTCAATACACATAAGTAAAATAAGGTCATCCACACACATATACATGTATACTAAATCTGCTCAAATACATAAATCTCTGACATTCTTCTCTGTCTTCTCTCAGTTCAAAGGTTTTGAAAAACAAATATCTTCTCAAAACAGAAATACAAAATCAGCACCCCATGACTGCTAGATAGGTGGGAATAGCAAAACATTGTAACAGGCACACGAGTGAGAGAAAACAGCGGGCCTGCTCCGCTTTGATTACATGAAAATAGAAACATCTGACCAGGATGTGAACCACATTAGACTATTAATGTATGATTTATGCATGAGGGTGACTGATCGCTAATTTTCTTTATTAAAGGTATCAGCATGCATGGTATTCTTTCCATCACCATCAAAACTTGGCAGTGCAATATCATAATAAGCTGTTTTTATATTTGACCTATCGGTGTCTTATTTGTGTGGATAAATTATGGAACAGAGGTTCTCAAAGTCTGAAACTCAGACAAAGGCCGCCCCTCAGACAAAGCTTGAAAAAAGTTTACTTGCTTAGTTTTGCTCAGTTCCTGGATGTTTATGGGCTCGTGAATATGTCATTTGAGCCCATAGACACTCAACAATTGAGCCAAGACAGCTTAATCTTGCTGTTTTATATACTTCAGACCACCACCAAATACACAAAAAAGGTCTGTCCAAAGGTATTTATTAGCTTCTGGCTCTATGAAAACAGTAAAATTCTCCCGAACTACTATATTTTTTAAACCAGGGATGTCAAACACATTTTAGTTCATGGGCCGCCTGAATCCCAGTTTGATCTCAGGCAGGCTGGACCATTGCATTTATTACTAAATAAAATTGATAACAATATCTCCAAATGTTCCCTCTTTTTAGTATAAAGAAGTAAAACAATCTAGACCTGCAATGATTACTCAATTATTAATTGATTATGAAATTAATCTCCAACTATTTTGATTATCAATTAATCTGTTTGAGTCAGAAAAAAATGTGAATATGAGACTTTGTGACTGACATTTTTCACCATTTTCTGATACTTTAAAACTGGCAACTATTATTTGATTAATCAAGAAAATAAGCTGCTGATTAATCAGCTATGAAAATAATCATTAACTGCAGCCCTAAAACAATCTGAAAACATTCACAGGGTTTGGGTTTACAAAACAGACAATGAACACACATGAGATGTCTTAAGAAAAATAAGTGCAACTTCAACAATATGAATCAGGAACAGCAGTGCATTTTATTGGAAACTTGGAATTACTTACTTTTCTGCAATTTTCACACTTTGCAAAGTCAAATAGTGGGCCAGACTGGCAGGCTGATTTTGGCCCGTGGGCCATATATTTGACACCCCTTCTCTCTTTAACCATATCTCACATATTTAGACTATTCCATGTGAACACCTTTTCATATCTGATGTAATAACTATATTTTTTCACTTCCGTTCACTAAACTCCCTTGAAACTGTTTGTAGCTCCCTTAGGGAGACCCACCTCCACTTGGAACACCTCTGCTCTATAGCAGAGTATAGCACATCACTCTGCAGAGTATGCTGTGCCCTGCTTTAATTGGCTGTGTTGTATCATACTGTGGTGTCTGGTTGTGTTATCCGTGTGGGTTGATGTGGTCATTAACTGATTGTTACATGTGCTGACATAAAGCAAGTAGGCTTTCATGCTTGCAGCTATAGATGTTTCTTTTCAGCTAGAGTCAGCTCACACACTGCAGACTGTCTGGTGTTATACAGAGACAGTAACATCTTTCATAAAACGTGACCCCTACTTTGAACCTGTGGAATAGTTCAGTTATGAAAAAATTAAACATGTCATGTCAGTCATCCCAATAAATGTCAGTAAAATAAGGTAATGAATGAATCACATTTTATAATAACACTGAATGCAATATAAATCCATCATAATTTAATTGCTCAACTTGAGTGGTTTATTTTATGTATCATTTAATAAAGTTGGCAGTGGAGGCAGGGTCTGTGTAGAGATACATTATGACACAGCGACACACAGACATGCACACATGCATCAGTGCCCACACCAATATCAAATTACCCTGTCTGGTAAACACTTTCAGTGCGGGCCATTTTGATGTTTGAACCTCAATTCTAATTTGGTCCTGCACTAAATTACCCACAATTACCTTTCCAGAGCTGGTTTAGTACTTTTTCCCTCTTCATCGTCAGCAGCCCCTTGTCGCCTCATCCTCTTTCTCTCCTCACTCCATCTCACTCTCTCTTTTCCTTTTCTGTCAGTCTGACTCCCTCCTTCACACGCTCTCTCGCACACATACACACACGCACACACACACACACACACAAGTATACTCACATGCGGGGCAGCTTAGGCGCCCTGAGGAGTTGCTGTCAATCACCCGTCAGGCTCCCAGGTCAATTTGCCAGGCTGCCAAATGTGTCGTATCGGTGTGCTCCCCGGTGTCAAGAGCCCTCATTATGGGCCAAAGGCTAAACCAAGGAAGTGAATGAGGCTTTCCTCTTCATTATTTCCAGTCCCCCGTGACCCCCTAACCTCCTTGTGCTCTTTCTGGCCCTCAATGCCGCGCCATCCCCCATACCTGGCTGGAACAACAGTACAACCTTTAACCAACCGTACTGGCATTACCCTGCAGGCCTACTGCTGCCTGCAAATTCACTCATGCCTCCAACTCCATGTTTCGCTTTCTTTGCTCGTTTCCTTCCCTCTTTCTCTTTTACTTCCAAGCGCCCCGAGGAGCCGGTGAAAAGAAAAGTGCTTGACGAGAGGCCTTAGAGCAGTGTTTTCCCACAATGCACTCTGCATGGTGCCCACTGCTTCCTGTCTTGAAGTGTCAGAAAGATAAAAAACTAACTTGGTGCTTTGTTAGATGCTGGAAACTTGGCCAGCTAGTAAAATTGGGATTTATTTTCCTCAAGGGATGCCAGTCGGGAAAATTCATGTAATAGCCGTGTCACCTGTTGTCATGGCAAATGCAGCAACACTGTAACTATAGACTATTCATTTCAACTTTAAAAAGTTAGTGTTAGTGTGTTTAGCTGCCTTAAAATTTTAAGTTGACTGAATTTGAAAAGACAACTTGACGTAATTTTGTAATGATTCACAACAAATAAATGTTTCTGTTCTAATAAACTTAATACTAATTCAGTTGTACATGAGAAAACATGTTCATTAAGCTTCAGACATTAAGTTGAATCAACAACTCCTAAGTCAGGCTGATATCAAATTTGATTTTGTTGAAGTAGCGTAATGACTGAAGCTGCCATAATGTAAGACAAAATTAGATTAGATTTTTAGATATATAGTCCAACTGAATTGGTTAAAGCGTGATTTTCAATTAGCACAAACTCACTGAAACTAGCTACCCTTAAGTCATGCTAACAATAATAACAATAATATTAATTACATTGTATATTTAAGAAACTAAAATAACACAGGTTACTATAAAAGCTACTTTTCCTGAAACCATGCTCTTAGGTTGATAAGGAGCAGTGTTTTACTTTTGAGTAAAGCAAATAATTGAGTTGGAAAATTGGAAACTTTGAAGTTGATATGCCCAAAACTTATGCTGCATTAATGACTTGAAGCAACTGTGTTCAGCTAACTTGTTAACTGTATTTGAAAGAACTTTTTTGTGCTGCCTTTTATCATGTATGTCTTCTTCAAACTGGGAGAGTTTCAGCTTTCAAACAATGCATGTGGCAAGTCTGCTAATATGCTGATCATGTTTCTTTAGAAACTTAATTTAATGAGTTGGTTGAACTCTTTACAGTACATTTGTTCACTTCATCATTTCAAGTCAAAAGTCCTAAAGTTAGAAAAACTGTTTATCATTTCTGAAACAATTGCTAGAAATTTGAAGTTTCATTGACTTGAGTAAATAAAACTTGGATATTTTCATTCAAATAATGAGAAAAAAATAAGTTGATTATACCAAATTCTTGTATGATTTTTACAGTGAAAACTTAATATGCATTTGGCAAGGTGCTCACTTAATAAAGTTGTGAGATTTGTCTTCCAACTGAGTTTGTTTTTCTGTCTGATCAGTAAAAGTGCCCTGCAGCATGTGGAGCAGCTCATCGTTGGCCAGGTAGCGTGATGCCAGAATCATATTGGCGGCAGAATTATTTTACCCTTGATTATTAATTCACAAATCAATTAACTGTCATCGCAGCATCTGTCTGATGAATTGCTTGTAATTAGCCTGTAGGTGTAACAGAGCCGTCCTCCGTTATCTGCCTCCCTGCCTGCCTGCATGCTGGCCAGGCCAGCTGATGTGAGCTTAGATGGCTTTCCTGCACATTAGCCTAACACAATTAAACTAATTATTGATTTTTGTTTCGCCTCCGTGCAATTCACGGCCCAGATAGCACTCTGTAAAATAAGGCCCCAGATTTCTGGGTAGATTAGTGGGAACAACTAGAAGCGCTTGGCAAAGGACATTGGTAACTTTAGAGCGCTGTTTATTTTCAGATTTGAACCCCACAAGGCTGTTAGGCCGGCAGAGTTTCATATTATATGGGACATACATACAGAAGAGTAAACAAGGTTATCTGGAGACCTTGATGGCTTCACCTCACCAACACAAAGGCTCCAGTGTTTGTTTACCAGTTCACCTTATCAGAAAGCAAATGAATCACAAGCGGCATCTCTGTGTGTATGAAATGCCGTCCTTGGTGTGTGCGTAATCACAAAGGTTACACAACCTGTGGTCAACACAGCATATACTATTTCATTTTTACTCTGAATACAGCAAAAATGATCAGAATATCACTTGAACACAGTCAAAACTGCACAGTCACTTTTCTAATACACACACTATACTACTATACTTACTAGTTATCTACTATGAGAAACCATCATAGTGTAAAGGTGATGTAGTGTTGAGCAGCTATGATCTTATCATTAGCTATTACTACTGCTTAAATGCTGTATTTTGAGGAAAAGCATCATAATAGGCTCACAGATCAATGCCTTTGTATACTGTAGATATTGTACAAATGTATCTAAGTGTGCAATATGAAAGTATGTTTAGTATATTTGGGGCAGCAGTAGCTTATTCTATAAGGACTTGGCTTTGGAACCGAATGGTCGCCAGTTCCCACATGGATCAAAGTATGGAGAGTGGACTGGTAGCTGGAGAGGTGCCAGTTCACCTCCTGGGCACTGCTGAGGTGCCCTTGAGCAAGGCACCAAATTCTAAATGCTGCTGATGGAGATGTAAGCTTTTTAAGAAATGAGATCTGAGGCTGAACT
>JAJHUR010077613.1:15123-37337 GCA_027495735.1 Lutjanus campechanus | reverse complement strand
AACTAGAAGCGCTTGGCAAAGGACATTGGTAACTTTAGAGCGCTGTTTATTTTCAGATTTGAACCCCACAAGGCTGTTAGGCCGGCGGAGTTTCATATTATATGGGACATACATACAGAAGAGTAAACAAGGTTATCTGGAGACCTTGATGGCTTCACCTCACCAACACAAAGGCTCCAGTGTTTGTTTACCAGTTCACCTTATCAGAAAGCAAATGAATCACAAGCGGCATCTCTGTGTGTATGAAATGCCGTCCTTGGTGTGTGCGTAATCACAAAGGTTACACAACCTGTGGTCAACACAGCATATACTATTTCATTTTTACTCTGGATACAGCAAAAATGATCAGAATATCACTTGAACACAGTCAAAACTGCACAGTCACTTTTCTAATACACACACTATATTACTATACTTACTAGTTATCTACTATGAGAAAAGCATCATAATAGGCTCACAGATCAATGCCTTTGTATACTGTAGATATTGTACAAATGTATCTAAGTGTGCAATATGAAAGTATGTTTAGTATATTTGGGGCAGCAGTAGCTTATTCTATAAGGACTTGGCTTCGGAACCGAATGGTCGCCAGTTCCCACATGGATCAAAGTATGGAGAGTGGACTGGTAGCTGGAGAGGTGCCAGTTCACCTCCTGGGCACTGCTGAGGTGCCCTTGAGCAAGGCACCAAATTCTAAATGCTGCTGATGGAGATGTAAGCTTTTTAAGAAATGAGATCTGAGGCTGAACTATACAGATAAATGTGAGCTCACTGTTTGGAAAGCAACAGGTCACTGTTGACCTCTTTATCTACTGTGTTGTACCTTCTTATTAATGATTTATACAGTCTTTACAACCTGATTAATAACCCAATTAAAAGCCATTTATAAATCATCTATAAGGGTAAATTCCATAACCATTTTTCACAGTAGCATTTACAATGTTGTTGATATAATCATAACGTTCAGGTTTCAATCAGGTTTCAAAACCTCATAAAGGTACAATTTTATGATCTTTACTCTCAGAGCAGTGAAGCAACATGATAAAGAGTGATTTGCTTCGCATTTGGAACCTTTTTGAACTAAGTTGGAAAATGAGTTTTTGAGATAAAACCATTTCGATTTTCAAATTAAAACACCATTAATAAGTAAAACCTAATAAATTAAGAGAACATGTTAAAAATTTGTTCAAGGATAGTCTCCTTTGTATAACTCATTTTCATAAAATGTCAGATTGCACCACGTTCTGTAATTCTAAGGTCGCTGTTGTTTGTCTTTCCATAATGAAAGTCACACTTATTTTGGCCATTACATCAATAAGCCCACTGTAACAGTGTAATCTTGTCACGGGTACGTGTGCCACAGTTGGCACGATTGCAAGCAAAGGGTGAGGGTGCATGTGCACCATTTGGCCCCATGTGTGTGAGAATGTCAAGTAGCTTAACCCAAGGCCCATTCATCTTTACCTCCTCCTCCGTTCATCCTGACACATGCCAGTGTCGGACTAAACAGCGCTGCATGTAAAGCCTGCCCCTCACGGATAAGCCTCATTCAGTCCGACATATGGTGCTTGACCACAACGGGTGGAGAACAAAACAGGAAGTGTGGCGGGAGAGAGTCAAAGAGTAGAGAGCATTCTTAAAGCGGTTAGGAGGCACGCTAATCCTTCCTCCCCTACCAGGTGCTGAGAGAGGAGATAACCTGGGAGACAATGGCAACAGCCAGGCCTCTCCATATGGGTCTGACTGTGTGTGTCTGTGTGTGTGTTTGTGTGTGTGTGAAGGCTGCTAAGCAGTGAGAAGGTGGCAGGCTGAGTGACTGGCGGGGTAGGTGGAGGGGGGAGCGTGGACTGGCAGCGAGAAGGATAACAAGAGTGAGTAAGAGGGAGGGAGAGGCCTTTGTCTTTGTTTTGCAGGCCTAAACAGGGATTAGAGGCGCGCTGACGTTTTCTGTCACTAGCCTCACTGTGAGCCACAGCTCAATGAAAGTGACCGCGCTGAGAGTGACCCGCCCCGGCTTAGAGGCTCGCTGATGGATCTGTGTCTGAGAGCTACTGGAATGACCCCTACGGCTGCCGGAAACACTTTCACTTGTGCACATGTTAGGGCTCCAAATTTATATTAAAACAGCCTCTAACTCACATAATAAATAATACATTTAAAGTTGAATTTTCTTGTCAAGAACTAAAAAGCATTTTGTGTAAGTTTTCTCTGCCTGGAATGAAACTGCAATTAACTTTTTGCTACATGTAGTTGGTATTTGTTTTTTGGGTCAAATTGTAATTAGCACAAAGAGCTGTGATGATAAGTGGATTAATCAACTTTCAAACAAAGGAAATTAGTTAAAATTAGATAATTGATTAATAATTTCAGTCATTCTTCAGGCAAAAAATGACAAATATTTGCTAGTTCCAGCTTGTTAGCTGTGTTTCCACCTAAAGTACTGGGAACTTTTAGTTTTGGGAATTACTTCTCAAGAACTAAAATGTTCCTTTAGTCTGTTGTTGTCTGCGATTCCACCGTGGTCGTAAGACTTATGAAGATTAGGTGAATTAGTCTGCTAACATATGAAAAAGTGATGGCTGTTTTTACACATTTCTGCACATGACTGTACTACAGCAACAAACTACTTTGTTGTTTGTCCATCTGTTGTATGCTTTCTTTTGTAACTCCACTGGTTATCTGGTGCCTGCAGTGGAAACACACTGAGTTGCTCTAAAGGTTCCTAGTCCCTGGGGAGAGTTCCTATGGTGGAAGTCTGGCTTATATTGGACAAAAGAGGCTATGTGAAAACTTCACTTTGGGATCTGGGAAATTTTATAGACTAAACGATTAATTGATTAATTGTTTTTGTTTTGTTTTTGTTTTTTGGGGGTTTTTTTTGTTTTGTTTCGGCCCTATTAGTATAAATAAGAAATTAAAATTTTATTTATCCTTTATTGGTGCTCAACAGGGGGATTGAAGTTTTGATTCAGTTAAATTTCAGTTTGATTTTAAAGTGAGCAGGGTAACTCACTCCACTCATTGTTTTCATTATTGAATCCCTCATCAGGGACAAACCTCCATCATATCAAGAGTTCCTCAAATTGTATTTATTACAAAACCTCAGAGGAACACAAGCTCAGTCATATTCACAGACTGATTTACCTTATGGTTAGTTAGTAAAATAATCAGAAAATAGAATTTGTGCCCACAGCTGTGGGTTCTGACGGGCCTTTTCTCTGAAAATGACGGCACAATAAAAGTAAAGAAATGACCCGCTAGGTCTCTTCACATCTTATTGCAAATCTCCAACAAAAAAACAACAGGCTGGGGTGATGGTGCCTTTGTAGGGGCCCGTCACATTTGATTCATTATAAAACCCTGATAAAAGTGCAGTAAGGCAAGTTTCCCCAGTTACCTCACCGCCCACACACAGTCATTCACATATCTGGCAGCCCCCAGTGTGAATTCTCTGTTTCATGCCTCCACTGTGTGAAAAACTTTACGTCTGTCGGCAGAACTCAGCACTCCACCTTTATAAAAGTGAAAGTCTACCAGGCAGAGACCAAAGGGAATGAGGCCTCTTTGTTTCTTTGCGCTTTTCATATTCATACCTGATTTGCCATCAGCGGTGTCAGATTACAGGCAAATCACTTTTTGCTTTAACCTAGATTTTTATGTAATGTTTTCTCTTTTTTCCCACTCATTTTTCCTCTGTTGTTTCTTTACCTGCAAACGCATTATTAGCTAGCTGTCTCTAACTTTTTCACTGCAAAAGTTTTCACTGTTGATTCACTTTTTCATTGATTCTACTATATACTTTTGCGACTTTGTGTGCATATTTGGGCTTGAAAAGGAGCATTGGCATTTTAGATGGAAAATGCAGGTGCGAGTTCACAGAGAGATAAAGTAGAGGGGAAGAAAAGGTACAGTCAACCGAGATGGCAAGATCACGGCCTCTTTTTATACTCCAAGATAGAAGAGTGTTGTTTATCATACACTCTCCTCTTTCAGAGAGGGAGGGAGGGAGGCGATATGGTGATAAAATGCCATGTATCATGTCCCAGCCAGATAGGGCATGACACAAACTTGGCCGCCACTTGACAGTCTTTCCACTTTTCACCCTGACACTGGGTGAATGTTTTCTTTATTTTTTTTAGCATGGAGCATGAGCCACATTCCCTGCCGGGGACATTTTGCAGCAGAAGAACTTGAATCAGGTCCCAATGATAAGATCGAAAACATAAGACTCCCTGATAGCGTCCTTGGATGACATACAACCCCTACTCTTTTCCATATGTTTACAAATGCTCCTCTGGCATTGTCTGCTAATGGGGCAGGTTATCTGCTAGTAGACGTTACGTGTCAGATGAGCAACACGTCCATTGTTGTGTAAACGATCGCTACACAAAAGCTACCTTTCATTCCTCTGCTTTTGGAAAATTCTGTTTATTTGTTTAACTCCGAAACCACAAAAGCTGTCTCTGTGCTCGACATTATGAAACATCTGACATGATCGGAACAGTGGATGCCATCTTTTTTTAATCAAGGCCGGCTTTGTTTGGCCAGCGCAATCTGGGGGACCGAAGGGGAAACCATCAAATGCCGAGGTTTTGGTGGTGGTGAATGTCCCCGGGCCTGTCCTCAGTGCACAATGGAGATAATGTTACAATGATCACCTTGTCCATCTACTGTGAGAAGAACAGGGAAAAGCATGTAAGCTAAATAATTGAGCTCCAGATGCCCTGAAGTGTTTAGCAGTGTGTTTTCACAAACAGAAGCCACAAATAGGAACTGAAAAGCATCGCAGAGCAAACTAGTTTATGAAATGTTGCTGCTTTGGAGAACTAGCTGCGGCTTGTTGATGTTCAGCTGAGAAATATCTCATAATGAGGCATGTGTTTACTCACGGAAAAGAAAAGGAAAAACACTGACGCAAACTGGTGAAAGGAGCTACAAAACCCTTAGCAACACTTCCTCCTTCCTGATACACTCTTAGAGATGAAGGTGCTAACTAGAAACGTTTACAGTTCTTTTTGGAACCCTTTCAAAGGGTTCTACCTAGAGGCCAACACAAGGGCTGATACCTAGAAACATCTGTGGAAGGTTCCACCCAGAACCCCTTTATGAGAGGTTCCACAAAGAACCCTACCTCTTTCTTCTAAAAAGCATTCTTTGGAACCCTCAGTCTTGCAGAGAGTCCTTGGTGAACCCTTTCACCAAAACATGGTTCTTCAGAAGCAAATGGTTCTGGGTAGAACCTCAACCTTTCAGGAAGAACCCCCTTGGAACCTTTTTTTCACAGACTGAATAGCTTGTTTAAAAACTGAACACAGTCTTGTGTTTTTATTGTCTCCAATGGATCCAGTTCAATTTTTCCTTGAACGAGATTCTTATTTACTCATTCAGTGATTATTACTTCCCTGCTGTATGTAGCTGTGCTGACAGTTTGAATGTTTTTGCTTTCATTACAAAGAGTAATTGGCATATTGACTTTTCACTTCATGGAAGATGGTGGTATTTCTTCCAGTCTGATTGCACTTTTCCAATCGAGACCTCTGGTGTTTTTCTTAAACCGGGTCTCCTTGTTACCATCCCAAGGAGATGCCCTTCATAAATATTGATGTTTAACCACTTGCATTACATCGTGCAGGCTCTGTTCCACACCAGGTGTTTGGTAATATTCTTAGGCGTCTAAATCCGTACTCCGGCTGGTTGTGCTGCAGCAAGATGTTCTCTCAGAAATCCTCCAATGCTCGTCTAAAGAAAAGAGTGCCTTTTCCAGCACACGGTTCCACTAGCCTAGCACTCCTTCTTGCTCGTTTTGATCTTAGGTGACAGTGAGGGCTTTTGCAGACGGGAGAAGAAGCAGGCAGCGTGGCGCGCCGAGAAGGTGGCTTTGATAGCTGAAATTAATGAGGCTGGATATGTTTGGCTCCGCTCATTATGCCTACACATAGACCCCAAACCCTGGGGGCCCCAGAGCTCTGCTTCTCGTCTTTGTGCCGTGATCTCTCTGTCTCCTGATTTAGAGCCTCCTCCACTCTTTTCTCCCTCTCTCTTTGCGACTTTTTCTGTCTCCATTTCTCTCTCTCTCTCTCTCTCTCTCTCTCTCTCTCTCTCTCTCTCTCTCTCTCCTCCACCCACAGCTCACCCCCATCTCTCAAACTCTCTCTTTCTGCGGCGCGTGGAGGAGAGAGATAATATAATCAGCCGTGCGTGGTGAGAACAATAAGCGTGTTGTGTCGGGTTGACACGAAACAGACACCTCTTCAAAGCCACCTTAACATTCCACTTCAGCCCTAACTGCATGCAGGATGGAGGAAGGCAGAGGGTGGAGTGGCTGAAAATGTTTCCTCTCCTAGGCTAAGGAAGCTACCAGTGTCTGGAGATGTGCGTTTTGTACAGCTCTGCAGTGATGAGTGTCTGTGCCTGTATGTCTCCCTGTCTTAGGAATTGGTGTTCATAAATGTGCGCTCAATTAAAAGTAAAAAAAATCCTTTAACACTGGACAACAAAACCACAAACACCCACTAACATCTGGCTTTTCTCTTTGGTGGGAAAGGGTACAATCAGCATTCATTCCTGGGTCAAATGACTCTGCAGTCGTGACGGGTATTTATCAATTCCTGCTCCAATTGGCAGTGATGGAAACCTGACATCTGGGTGGACACGCCTCTGTCAGTAACTGCAACTCTTTTGCCCTGTTTCCCTACCCACATGCTGGCTTGGCATGACTCAGTATGACTTGACGTGCCAGCCCAGCACAGCGGCCTTTGCACCGTGTTGAAGGTGTGCACAGTGGGGTAAGGTAGTTACCACAGGCCCCAGTGCACACTAGTTACTAGTTATGAAGCACACATACCATTCAGCATATATATTATATTTTACCAACAATGTGTTGGATTTTATAGTTGAATGAGTTAGTCAGAATGTCAGTCTTGACAGATTTTGCACCTAAACTAGCTACAGTATTTCATGTCACCATGTAATCAAATAGCTTGACAATGAACAATGTAAACATACATATTACCACCCAACAGCCCCCCCAACTCCACGGGCCCCCAGCTGCAGCCGCACTGTCAGCAGTGTCTATATTTACGTCCCTGGGTGTCTATTTAACTGATACGCCCTCGTCTTTATTTGAGTGTCGGTGGATGAACATTTCCTATACATTTTTCACAATAAAAGTCATTATATTTTGTTGTCTAAAATCTTTTATTGTGAAGAAGCAAAATCAGAAAATACTGGTTTTGCATCAGCAATAACTCAGCACGACTCTTATCTGGCTGAAAGTGAACATGAATCAATAAAATAAAGCAGATACCTGGAAGTGCAAACGGCGAGGCAGGGGAGAAACTAAACTTCAAACCACAGAGATTCAGTTAGAAGCTACAAAGATACTCAGAACTGAGCACACAGAGACTTTGAAAGCATTGTTTTTCTACTCTTCTGCACACACAAGTTGAGTGCCTGCTTTCCGGTGACACATCAGAAAAGAGCAGAAAAGTAAACTTGTGTACTGCAGCAGCAAAGGAGTCAATTGCCTATTTTTAGTGGGTTTACATCAGTACATAAAACCTGCTAAAAACAGTATAAGAAGTACATTTGTGCTCGACTCAACTCCTTCCAGAGTGAGACTTAACAAAAGCAGCCAGTCTCATGCTGTGCGTGTGTGTATGTCTCTGTGATTGTGTGTGTTAAGGGGTTGATGGGCTTGAGGTTGGTCCGGAGATAAGGGGAACATCTGTTAGTCTGTCTTTATCTCTGGCAGGGCTCCTGGCACACCGTAGTAAGAAGCCCCATCTAATCAGAGCAGACACAGTGTCGGGAGGGGGGAGTTAGCATAGCTGCCAGCTCTGTGGCCCGTCCTGTCTCAGCCCTGGCACCAGGACACACACGCACGCACACACACAAAAGCACTGACACAGACTCATGCACAAAGAGACACAGATTTTTTTCATGGTTGCCATCTTTACACTTTGTCCCATTTTGGCAGCATTATGTCACTGCAGCTTGTTTTCGGTTGGTTTCTTGGTCTTAATGTAAGGGAACTGTACTGAGCATACATGTTCTTTTCCATCAGCACCCTGCCTCTGTTTTATTCAGTTTTATATTCACACCTGGAGCTGCCCAGTACTGTATATTCTAACTACTAATGGCACAGATTGCAGTGCTTTGCTTAAGGGCATCTTGAAGGCAGTTGTTAAGGAAGAGCCTGCTATTATTTCTTATTTTCCTCACCCAAATTTTCACAGCCAGTCTCTAACCCGGCTGCTTCTCTACCCTCTAGGCTAAACATACTCTTACTGCAGCAGAAACAAAACACACATCTTTCAAATATTTCACCACTGCTGCCATTTTATGCCCCTTTGCTTTAGTGTTGCTTGTAGTCCTGACAGTGTCAACTGTGGTCAACTTTCAGAAGTCAAACACACCTGTCGTGCTCCTTGACATGAATTGTCTCATATTGAGTGCGAGGTGGTCTCACTGTGTATCAAGATCGATTTAGGTCTTTTTCCATGTTTTTTCCTGTCTGGAGCATTTGTTTTGCTCTGGTTATGTGTGTGTGTGTGTGTGTGTGTGTGTGTGTGTGTGTGTGTGTGCGTGTGCGTGTGCGTGTGGCTGTGTGTGTCAGGGTAACCAGCAGTGACACCAGCCTGCTAGGCTGTATGGATCTGGTCCTTAGGAGGTCTAATGAATCTAGGTGGGCCTTGTCACTGTGCGTCTCCACGCGTCGCCCCGCCGATCATGAGAGGCGACAGGTTTATGCAGCTGTGGCGACTCCCTGGGGAAAAGGGATGCAGCAGGAGCAGGCACCCAGGGGCACACACACACACACACACACACACTTCCATTTGCACAGTCAAGACTGATACACACATGCACGCACAATTCTGGTCAAGGAAGCATTAATCACGCCTTTCATCACTGCTTAGCAAGCAAAGCGACATGCTTTCGAGGTACAGAGACAACAGAGGGCTTTGGAGTAGTCAGAGGTGGCAAAAGTACACACATTCTTTCCTCAAGTAGAAGTACTGATACTTGTATAAAAAAACGACAGGTAAAAGTATTAATTCAACTTCTTTACCTAAGTTTAAGTGAAAAAATACAGGCTCTGAAATGTCCTCAGAGTATGAAAGTAAAATGTTGCCCTCTGACCGATATGTTTAACTGCTGTTTCTGTGCAAAGTTAACTGACTCTCACCTTTTCTCTCCAGTTGAGTCTTACTCTCTTATTTCTGTTTCGTCTTGTACATCGATATGTCTTGTTACAGATGGACACACCAAAGAATCTTTTCTATGTCATATTATCGGATCAGTTTACATTTTTAGGCCTTGATGCTGGGAAGGCTGCATGTATATGTCCTAGCACAGCAGAGACAAGCACCCAGGTGTTCGTATAGCAGAGACAATCTATGACCTTTTCAAAAATCTTGCTTGCCTGCCTAACATTAGTTATGTTGCCCAAACCTTACCCAACCAAAATTTGTCACTTTTTATTGCTACACTAAAGGGGCTTGGGTGTGACAAGCTGAGTAGCTGCCATGTGTCTTTTCTCACCTGGGTATACATCGACACTCCGTAAAAATAATCAGTGGTTCCCCTCAAATGCATTAAAACTAAGGTAGCAGTTACAAATGTAAGGAGTAAAAAGTACAGATATTTATGAAAAAAGTACAGAGTAAAAGTAAAAATGGGTGTCTGGGGGTGCTATGATGGTCCAAATAAATTATTCGATTTAACTTTAGATTTTAAGGTCACAATTAGATTTTAAGATTTAAACATAAATTTTTTTTTACATTGATCCCTTTGCCATTTTTAGGTAAATTATTGATAATTTGTCTTAATTTGTGAAGATTATTGGTTCTATGCCTTTTTCAAATTCATCTTTAAAAGGATAGTTTATACTGTATGGTATCAAGTGTGATATAATGGCCAGTAAGCTACGCTGTGTCTTCTCTGAAATGTTTTTTTCTTCTGGCACATGCCGCATGCCACAAGTATGTGGGGATGGAGAGAAAAAAAATACTGGGAGAATCACAATTCTGCCTTTGATTTTGATTTAAATTAGATTTTGCTCATTTCAATTGATTTTTGATTTAATATTGAATTGGCAATTACTTCTCACCTCTGGGAGTAGTTTCCAAAGAGATCAGCTATGCCTTCTCACAAACTTGTCAGTTTAAGCAGATACACTATTCTAATATGATTGTATATTCTCATTTATCATGTATACCATCTCTTATAGGTTGATATCAAAAAAGAGATGTTGCCAGTTATGAATGATATGATACAGTTTGTGTTTGTGTTTGGTTTTGTTTTCGACTGGGCCTCTTTGAAGACAATCGCCCCTAGAACACACACACACTCAGCAGCAAATACAATTGTTTTGTATTCTCCAACATTCAGGCATTCATTTTCATTTTAATAACTGTGAGGAAAAATATTGGCACCAGGAGATACCATCTTTCATTTGCTATAACTGCGAGTCAAAGATTATTATTTTCCCTCTCATCTCTGTAATGAAAATTTATTCCAACTAGAGGGGCTTGTATTTATGGGAATTAATTCACATGCGAATAGGCGGCGGTGATAGAAACACAAGCCGACATTTGAATTACGTATCCTGCATAGTTGGGCGAAGGGTAATAGGGAATCAAACGTCTAACTTTTCAGAGGAGGCTGTGAAGTCTGTTTGTTTGCTTTTGTTTAAGGTTTTTTTTTTTTTGGAATTGACTTGAATTAATGTTTATTTTGCTTCCATCGTCAGCCTGACCACAACTAGACTGAATTGAAATCTTGCACTTGGACTAAATTATGTCTGGAAAATGACTCCCTTTCATTCCACTTTTGATCCCAGAAAATGACAAAACCAGTTTAACCAGCAGAATGGTTCCCACCTGTAGAATACTTTTCTCCTGACAGACTAAAACATGAACATTCCCAAATATGGGCTGCTGATTCACTCTCCCCCTTCTCCAAGGTCAGAAGTCGCACACCAAACTCCCCATAATGACTTAATCAATGCAATTTTCTTTTTTAATCCTTACCATGTCAACTCACACAGGGGGAGACCTTTGACTTGTCAACCCCTACACCCCCCTGAAGCTCTGCCGCCTTTGTTATGCTGAGTCTTAACATGTGTCACTTTCGCTGCTGTGCTGTTTCCCTGGCCTGTTTAGATAAATGCCAAATTGAAGCCCTGCTTGTCAGGAGAAATTATGGCATCACATCTCAAGTTGGAGAAAAGCCAGAAGTCTTCTTGTTTACACACATGTCATTTAAAGCTGGACTTTAAAAGACAGCCCCTCTTTCTCCTGAGCAAACACTCAGGGATTTAAGAGATTGAGGTGTACTGAAATGCTTCTTGTGACTCAGGGGGAAAGAAAGTTAAGAGTGTAAGAAAAGGTTATGGCAGCCTTGTCAAAACTGGAGGGGAAAGCTAAACAGGCTTGTGCATAGTTCTGGTTTGTATCCCCTTGACTGTGACGGCTTTTGCAAATAGTGGTACAGTACATCTTAAAGTCATTGCTGGAGGGGTCTCAAATTTCTGTGCATGCATCAAGATCCTATTGAGCTCCATCCATCAATTATTGATAACCATTTATCTCAGCATGGGCAATAAAACAATAGAGATAACAATTGTCAACACACACTTCATCAATAGCAATAAGAAAATTGTTCACTAACATGTTATATAGTTTCACTCAACTGCCATAAAAGCACAGAATCAATACATCCAGAGTCATAAACAGTCTGTCATATCCCTTGATAATGGAGTGTGCTACAAGTGACACACAAACAGCCAGTCATTTAACAGGTGTGGTGTCAAGTTTTCACCATTGACATGTGACACAACATCTGAAATAGCATGGGGTGAGAAAATGAGTGCAGATGGTGAGAAAATTGTTAATAAAAAGTCTATTAAGTCTGTTACCTGTGTGCCTTGATAAATAAAGTGGTTAAATTCAAACTAAGGCAGCTGAACTCAAAATAAAGTGCTATCTTTATTAAAAATAGGTGATTTGGTACATTGTAAGTAATTACCAATATTAACTGGGATCAAACTTTTTATTGTGCGAAATTCTTCAGCCATACGTTGTGATGGCATCTCAGCATACTGAGCTGCCAACTGCACTCGACTTCTCCACACCACGGACTGTACGGCTTGTAGCTGCTGCGGTCGTGGGCCAATCACACATTGCATTAAATCACAGAATGCTTGCTTTGATTGACTGTGAGCAAAACCATACAAGAAGTCATAATATATTTAAATGTGGGTACACAAAGGATCAAGTGCAGGTGTGAATAGAGAGAACCCTACAAGTTACATTTTGGTGGACTTGGCGTTCATTGTGCGGAATGGGAATGCAAGAAGCACTACTCTCCATATTACAAGTCCATGTTCCATCAAAATGATTTTGAAGTTGAATGTTGATAATGTGGCTTTAGACTCCTTAAGCTGAACTTTTCTTTTTTGGGGTTACTATCGTCCTTTACTCGTAACAGGACCTGTGTCGGAACTTACTTGGCACTCTTGACTCCAGGACTGCACATGCATGCATTTATGTCCATAAGTCAAATTACATCTTTCAATGGATTGACTTTAAAGGAGCCATTTAGCTGGTGACACATCTCAGTTCAGACGCACCCTCTCCCTCAGCTTTACCATACAGGTCTATTGGAAACACAGTAATGCAGCAACAAGGGCCAAACCCCGCCACTTTGAAACCTTCCAAGCTCATACCTCTAGAGGTAGGCAGGCATGGAGGAGATAAGGCTAAGCCTCTACCTCTCTTTTTTTCGCTTCCACTCTTTCTCTCCTTCGCTCCCTTACCTTTTCCTTTGCAGGGTGCTGAGCTGGGCGGGTGGGGGTGTGCGAGGGGGCTGAGATATCCACAGTTCAGATGTCCTATTGTGAACCTTTGATGTGCCTCCTCATAAAGTTACAGTGGGGAGATCTATCAGCCATTGCACCGTGTGGTATGACTCTAACAACCTTGAAGCAGTCATCACATGTCCAATAGAACTGCAGTGGATGGTTGCGTCATGCAGAGCCTCTGAACCTGCTCAGTGGTTGAAATACATGGTTCAAGAAATGTCAGTTCTCATTATACTTGTGTGTTAACAAATAGTAAAGATTCATATGTTTTTGAAACTAATATCTTGGAGACTAGAGCGCAGCATGTTTGTTTCAGACGGTGTTCTTTAGTACAAGCTGTTGTGTTCACCTCCTCCATGTTGTTTCTATGGGAACCCGGGGCTTGTTGACGGATCAAGGTATTTTTGTCTGCTGAGTGAAGTACTTGGCCTCTGGTAGCTATCATCAGTGGCACAGGTGGTAGATTGTAGCCATCAGCTACTCCTGCTCTCAGCAGATTTGCTGTAGCTTGTTGAGTTGGCTCCTTACATCTGTTAGTTTCCTTGGTAGCACTGAAATAAGTCACTCAGCATTGTTTGTAAATGGATTTTTTCCTGCAATGTATGTGTCTTTACCTTTTACTATAATGTAGCTTTGTCCAGCAACTGACATCCTATGCCATACTCTTTTTGCTGTTTTATAGACTGTGCCAGTGCGAGGTGGCACATGGGGAAAGTGGTGTGTTTTCTGTGCTCAGCTGAACACAGGGGGGAGTCTTGCATCCCCAATATGTCAGCCCCTAGCAGGGTGCTAAGCGCAGTAGTAGGAACCACCCAGCACACTCCAATCTCCAAAAGAGCTACCCCCCTCCCAACAACGAGTCCATGGAGCTCCTGGCTAGGAGTGAATCAGAGGGAGGGATGGCCTTTGCACAGCTGGAGCTTCTCCCTACCTTGGATTACACACGCAGTAGAAATCAGGCCATCGTGAAAGAGCTGCATCATCTTTCACCTTTCAGCGAAAATACTTGCCAAGTCATATTGCTGTTTGCACGCTCTCAACACTGACTCAGCCTGTTTACCAAAACAAAATGAGGCAGAGGCAAAATACAAAATGTGTCAGATACACTATGACCTGCTTTTACTCAGACATGGGTAATGATTGTTCATGATTGGCAGTCTGTTTGCAGGAGCAAACAAACTTGCTGGGAGGTCCATTGACAGCTCAGTCTGAGTCAGTGTCTGTAATACCTGTCATGTTCAGGGTCCCATGTCCAGCTCTGGGCCCCTGAATAATTTAGGTTTGCTTGGTTAAACAAGTTTAAAGAAACACATGTTTTTTTTTGAAGACAACATTCAAAGAGAGACCACTTTAGTGTTGGTATGTCAAAGGACCGGATCATTTACACATAATACATACTATACCCACAATTTATTTAATCAGGAAGCCACATTGAGATCAAGATCTCATTTACAAGTGAGACATGAGTACAGAGCAAAAAATATATAATAGATGAATAAAACATGAATGAATAAATGAATGAATGAATGAATGAATGAATGAATGAATGAATGAATGAATGAATGAATGAATGAATGAACGAATGAATGAATGAATGAAGTATAATAATAAAACAGCAAAGATTTAAACACACATTCATATAGACAACAGCATGACAAATTACAAATTGCAAATAATGCATTGTAAAATAAATAAATAAAATCATTTAAAAATAACACAAGCATATTATGTTAAGCACTCATACCTAAAAAACACATTTTTAAACTGTCCCATCAGTATCAGTGTGTCAAGATTCAGTCTGTTCTGTAAATTATTTGAGACAAGTGGATCAAATATCAAACAGCTGTCTTTCCAAAATTATTTTTTTATTGTGGGCACATACACAGCCACCCAGTGCTGAGAACAGGCATTATAAGCAAAGTCTCTGAGGCACAGGAGTGACAATGAATAAGGTGGTAATTTTTGGAGTAGTCCTTCAGAGATAAATAGATAAAAGTGCTGGTCTCACCAGACAGAAAGGGAGAGCCGGCCCACTCTTTTATACAAAATACAATGATGGATGTCGTTTGGCTCATTGGTAATAAACGTAAGAGCTGAGTGATAGACAGCATCTAGATATTTTAGGTTAGAGACAAGAGCATGTCTCTAAATAACATCACCATAATCTAATACAGAGAGAAAGGTTGCTTCATCAATCTGTTTTCTACAATAAAATGGGAAAGAGGACTAGTTCCTATTGCATCCTCAATTTGAGACTTAAATTGTGTTTGTGTTTTAAGAATAAATTTGTCATCAATCCAGATGCCTAATTTGTAATGAGGAACTGTCTTAATCAATGCACCATTTTTAGTGCAGATCTGAATCACCTATGTCCATGTTCTCATTGCATAGCCAGCAGCCCAGTCTCCCAAAAAAGCTTTAATAAACTGTGGCAGGGTATGGCACTTAAAACAACAGTCATGTTGTCACACAAACTTACAAATGCACAAGAACATACAAACTGTTAAATCTGCAAGCACCACCACATTCCAGTGCCCAATAGATACATACAAACATACATTATGTATTAGACTGACACATTTACATTGTAAACACATGCATCTCATCACATATACACTGACCTATCTGCAACTATATTATACATGTATACACACTATATTTCATATAATAATGTGGGGCAGGAGCACCATGCTTACTGTCACGACCTCTACCATTTGAAAAGCTGAACAAAGAACATTGGCTACGCTTCATTCACATCCACGGAATTTGTATACACACAATTTGCACTTACGCTGCCATGCAATTTTCACTGACACAATGTGCACTTCTGCAATGCAACCATGCGTCGGTACAAATTTTATCCAAACAATTTCCACTTGTTCACACAGACACGCGGCTAACAACGTATATTGGTAGCAAAACCACTACATCCACACACACACACACACACGCCCCTGACACATCAAGCAGTGGGTGCACGCTCTTTCACAGTCCAGAGTGGCTTCATAGCCTGTGATTTAATGGTCATTTTGTTGGCTGCAATAGCATCCTCTCCCATCCCCTGGTGCCCACTGGTGAAATAACAGGCTCTGGGCTCATCCACAAAACCCAGAGGACCACACTTGAATCATTGCTACAATTTGAGCTATCAAATCATAATGGGAGGATGAGATTGCCTTTCTTTCCTTGGTGCGTGTGTGTGTATGTGTGGGTGAAAGTGTACATGGCGGGTAGCTAAGCAGGTTTATATTCTCTGGGCCCGTAGGCTTGGGTTAATGTGTTTAGATAGCTCACATTTGTTCTCCCATTTTCTAACTGAGGGGAAGGTACTTTTTCTTTGTTGTTTTTGCTGGTTTTGCACTTCACAGCTTCCTGTCTTAATTAGTGGAAAGTGGAAACAGTTAGACTGTTGTCTCTGGGTCTGCTTCTTGCTCAGTTTTTGCCTGGAATAAAGTTGTCTTGTACTTGCATTTCAATAAAGTATATTATGGTACAATATATGCACTACAACCCCAATCCCATAAAAGTTGGGATGTTATGTGAAACATAAATACATGCTGAATGTATTGATTTGCAAATACTTTCAACTTGCATTGAGTTGAATACAGTATGAAGATAGCCTCTTTAATATTCAAATTGATAAACTTTATTCTGCACATAAGGGACAAGGCCAAAAATGTTGAACATTGAATGTCTGTGACCTTTGACCCCTCAGGCAGCACTACATTAAAAACCCACAAGCTGCCAACTTATTTTCAATACTGGCCAAAAAGCACATTGAACAAATTTGCTTTTATTCTTCCAGACTGACATATCAGCCAGTTTCAACCATGAGGATCTTTTCTTTTTAGATAAATTATACATGTATATTATGTAACATCATTCTCAATACATATTCACATTTTATCATCCTTAATGTATGCAGTTTTGGTTTAGTCCATATATCATTAGCCCACTGCTTTTTGTACTGAATAAGCACAGATTGTCTTAGAGACTTTTGTTTTTGTGGGTCATCGTTCAACACAGTCTTTGTTTGGTCTACATGAGGGGAAATTCAGTGTTTTCATAAAAGACAATTATCAAGCATGACACATGGAACAAAACACCAAATACATTTCTTATGACATCACATAGTGCAGACCACCATGAACAGTTGTATCTGGCTGCCATTGGGTCTTTGTGTGTGTATTTTTTGTCTAATTTCTACCTTGACATTGCAACTCCAATGCCAGGCCAGCATGACGTCACCTCATATGTGCATGCACGGCCAGTACTCACCCCCCCACCCCCACCCCCCCTGTTATTATGGCCCACGTTTGTTACGTTATTTTTCTTTGATGATTCGAAACCACACTCCAAGTGACAAGATATCAGTGGCAGAGAGAGAGACGGACAAAAGAGAGAAGGGCAGAAAGCAGTGGATGATTGCCCTCGGCCCACAGACACTGTTATTACATAGCTGCCTGTGCCACCACAAGAGCAGCGAGGTCAATTTTTCCTCTGTGAATAGAATGCAATTTACCGTCAGCTTTGTAAAGGCAAGCCGTGGTCATGGCGGAGAGCGCTCTCTCCTCTGCTCGGGCTAATGATCGCCTTTAGACAGAGGAATGGCCGCCGTGCTTTTCACCACAATCCTTATTCCTCTCGCATTGATCCCCCTGTCTATTTTCACACAGTAATGGATGGCATTGTCCCTCCCTCGCCACTGTTAGTACAAATAATTACGAATCAATATGTACTCAAGGCCCCACATCAGAATATAATTTTAACACATGATTTATTTCCACCAATGCTGCGCAGTCCCTCCCATGTGCACGAGTCAATGGTGGGCTGTTCTGTGACCGACTGCCTCGACGCCCTGTGCGATCAATCCAAGCAATCAGCTAAAGACTCTCAATTGTAGCTGCTGAATGGAAAAAAACCTGCACTCTTTGTGTAGCTCCAATGGCACCTATGTAGGTTTCTCATCACCAAGGGTGACATCCCTGACAGTAAACACACACAACAATGGAGCCTTGTTTGTTCACTTGTAAAGAATGACAGGTCTTTGTAGTTGTGTTTTCTCATGGTGAGTACACAAAAATGTGTTTTCTATCATATATAAGATGCTGGAAATATAGCCTTGATTATCACGATGCCCTGCTGCTCATCGAAGCTAAGCTCAAACTTCATCTGAACCCCATCTCTGTTATATACTTTTAATATTGGCTGTGCAAACTTTTGAACAGCTGCAATAAGGTCTAAAATTGCTCTCTTAAGCCATCAGACTGAAATTCTAAACATGACTTGGCAAGGAGTTCATATCAAAACATCCATCCACATCCATTTGCAGGAGCTCTGCTCTCAGAGGCTAGCACGCTAATCTCTTTGCTCTCTGGCCCTGTCAGGAACCGGTGAAATGTCATGCTGTGTTCCTCACTCAGACGATGTGTGTGGTGTGTGTGTGGCATGTGTGTGTGTGTGTGTATGTGTTTCCTGGAGCTTGTCATTTGACATTTTGGCAGACAGAAAAGCTGGATCACTTTGAATCAGACTCGGAGAATTCCACCTGCCCGGTCCCTTCAAATTTCAGCTCATCCATCCCGCGCCACTCCCATCGCTGTCACACGGAAGTGTGAAAGGTCACTCAAACCTTCCCTCTACCCACGACAGGTCAAACATTTTGGGCTTGAGAACAAAACAACGTGCATTAGATGTGACCACACCCCTCTGACCCCGACCTGAAATGGTGTACACACAACAAAGTGTCTTGAAGGCTAATTTTCCTGATTTTCATGCAAACACTTAAAACTACTGAGTGTTCTTTTCAAAAATTAGGTATTTATTAGGTAGAAATACCTTGGAAACATTTATAGCAACTCTTGACACTAATACTTTTCAATGAATTCCGGATATTCTTTAAAGGTCAGCTTCTATTTTAGGCAGTAATGTAAAAACAGTAGTTGAATATGTATGAATGACAAATTAGTTTAACCTTGTTTCACAACAAAGAAAATGTCTGATGAAAAATTACATGATGACTTTTAAATAAAGCTAATTTCAGAGAAAAGCCTCCATCATAGGTGGACAGTGAATATTGAAATCTAATATCTGCTTGGAAGTCATCATCATCATCATCATCATCATCATCATCAGTCTGACAATTATTTAGCTTTTTATCATCCAGTTAACTGAGTTAAAACTGGCTTCTTCTCAAACAATCTGGTCACAGATGTCATTTCTCAACTCCAACTCCATTCTTGCACCTCATTGTTGATTGGACTGTATTCAAAGAGCAGCACACAGAAGACGGATTCTTGGCCTGAATATTCATTATTCAGATATTCATATTATGTATGTCCGCTGACAACACTGGAAGCATCGAAAAATTGGCCGTTGCCCCCAGAGGCTAAATCGCCATCAAACGATAGCCAGTGGTTTAGATATTGTAAGCACTCAGTCTAGACTTCTTAACTGTTGAGCGATTGACATCGAAGTCGTTTATGGTAGGACCAAAGAGTGCCGCTGGCGAGTGTTGCTGTTTGGAGCCTTGACGGACGTCAGTCTCTCCGGGGTACAATCCAGCAGACACAATCAGGAAGAGGTGATGACAACAAGAGAGCTATATGAACTCCATCTCAACTACACACATCCCCTAAAGGCAGACCCACACAATCACATCCACACACTGGACGTACACTCAGAGCAGAGAGTCTTTATGTACTGTGGACAGACTGGGCCACTGTCTGCTGGGGGAACTGAGAGGCTGCTGGGGCCTCTGTCAGAGATACAAAGAAAGTGTGACTATGTGTGTGTTTCAGTGTGTGTGTGTGTATTAGCAGACGGAAAGTGGGGCAGCCAGCTGGTGGGGGTCAAGTCAGGTCCTGGATGTTCTTCCTGTGTCAAACGCACACCCACAAACCCTCTTTACACACAGACAAAAAAAAAAAATCATACTTACACATTTCCTCTTGTAAGACACTCTGTGATGCTGCCCATTTCAGCAGGATTACAGTCTTTGATTCTTAGCAGATGAAACAAAAACAAATATGGCAGCCGCAGCACCCGACAGATGGAGGTCACACGCTCTGAGAAGTAATTTTGTGCAATGGATTTTAGAATGAACACACATATACCCACACACTCATTGCTGAGCTTGAGCAAGTGTGAGCGCAGTGTCTCGTCAGCGGAGGGAGACGAGTGGTTTTGGGATTCTCTTTGATGGCTCCGTCCCCCTGCTGAGACACCAAGTCACCTCTTTTCTCACAGTTGTCCCTTCACACACACACACACACACACACACACACACAGACACTGACACAATCTCTCCATCCATCCTGGATATACTGATGAGACAGTGTGGCTATCTGAAACACAGGAGCCATTTTCATCTTTTGTGGGCGATGTAATGGCAAAGAGAAGGTCAGTGTTCCCATCGTCTCCCGCGGCAATGCTAGTCTGTCTTTCACTGGCACCGACACACACACAGAAACACACACACAGAGGGAAAAGATCGCAGACTTGGCAAGACAAGAGAGACAAAAGAAAGCCCCAGTGTACAGTCTCGAAGGGTGGGAGTACATGAAAAGCTACAGGCCAAGACTCTTGAGACTCTTTAGAGTTCCCATGAAGTCAAAATCCATGTTAAAATGTTTTTATCATGTGTTGTGTTATATGTCACTTATACATCAATATAGGTGAGATGTAGCCCAACAATGACAACAGTTGTAGCCCAATAATGACACATGATACAAAAAAGTCATTTTGTAGATATTCTCAGGTATTTTGGGTCTGTAAGAGTGCTTCTTTTCTTGCAAAATGATAAAAAAAAAAAATTAACAAAAAAAACCCAACAACTGTTGTTGACTTATCCTGCACTTGGGGGCATACACTAAATTTGCAAATAATAATAATAAATTTGCATCCAATGAAATGCTTTCTCACTTATGATGCAGTGGAGCAGAGAAGGATGATACATCCATTCACCGGTGCAGACTGCAGTGTTTCTATGGGCCTCACTATACAAAAACACAACTTTATATAATTTTTCACTGATTTGGGTGAAACTGCATCCTATTTTATGGAGAATATGTTTTCTAATTTCCCTTCTGATGTCTTCTAGTTGCTCAGTTTCAATTCTCAGTTATTTAATGACAGAGTTTCCTGATGGACAGATAGCTTCAGCAACTTACTTGTTGCTCAAGTAGCTAACTGTTAACTGCCGCAAGCCAACAACCAGAGCCAGGCTCCTTTACAACAAATGAGCTCATATCCATTGTAGTCAAGGATGTCATCAACAGAGGGTGCTACACAATGTACAACAACCAGTAGAATATGACACATCCACTTTGCATTGTTGGCAGGGGGCGTAACGCACAGCACTATTGGCTACTGTAAACTTCAATCAGTGTATGCAATGCCTCCCTAGCTGGCTGTTTTACAGCAAACACATACGCAACAGGGACTCCGTGACCATTTCATTCACCATATTCAAATGGTGGTCATTTTCCTCTTACGTCAGGTTCAGGGTGGGAAGCTCAAATGCGGTTGTCAAAAGGATAATGTCATACTGCTGTGTTTCAGATTGTAAGTCATATCAACTTACAAAATCAGACAAATCATCACGGCTTCCCAATTCATCAGCAACTGAAAAGATGATGGATAGTGAAAATGTGGAGGTTCATGGAGAAATATTTCAAGGTGTAACAACATTACCGTTTGATAATGTTAGTGATAGCTCATTTATGCTTTTTCTATCATATCATGTAACACTATCAAATGGTACTGTTAGCAAAGACTAAATGGTTGAATGCTATCAATAGCTGTTGTCTAATGGTAGCTAACGGCTTAGATTTCTTACAGTTACAGTATATGACTTACAACCTGAAACATGGCAGTGCGACATCCTTTTGTAACAGCATTTGAACTTCCCACCCTGAGTGTGATATCAAAGGAAAATGCCCACCGTATGAATATGGTGAATGGAAACTGGAAAGTTTGATGTGAAAAGTTACTGGCACAGAAGTGGTTGCGAAATCTGAGCTGTGTTTATGGTATACAGCTCAGTTTGTCTCCTCTATACTTTCAAGATGACATTGAATCACAGTTATCACAAATCCTCTCCACCTTGTCACCTCTTCATTATGGAGTGACCTCTCACAGAGAGGCCCCTCATTAAAAGTGGACTCTGTCAGCTTTCCTGGTTGGACAGAGCCCTCGCTCTAGCTCCACACCTGCCAACACAGGACGATCCAATCCAACGCTTCTTGTTCTGAAGCCGTTACCTGAACAGCACTGAGCTAATGAACACTGCTGAGTAGCAGGGGGGCAGTTCACTTATCTGCTCCTTTTTATTTCTGCCTTTTTATTC
>JAJHUR010077613.1:4139-15026 GCA_027495735.1 Lutjanus campechanus | reverse complement strand
CTCTCACCATTTCTCCAGTCGTGGCATTTACCTCATTATTTATCTATCTAGTGGAAACGTTAGCAAGATCCCGAGAAGATAAGTGAGATCATTTCTCCTGGCATGGATATGATATTTTCTCCCCCCCTCCACCCCGCCTTCCCTTCATTCTTTGGAGCTTGAGCCCTGGAGCGAAACGACACAAGAAAATACAGCTTTCTAAAGTGATTTGAGCGCCCAAAGCTCCAGTGACATTCAGTAAGGATAAAAATCTTCGGGGAGGAATCAGCAGCATCCCTCAGCAGCCTTGGCGTTTCACCACAGGGAGAGAAAGCAATAAAAGTGCAGAGATAAGATGAGCTGATGGTGCAGACAGTTTTGGCACTAATGATGCCTTCAGTGTTTTCATTGTATGTTTCGCCTACCATCTTCTGCGGCTTTCATTGTATGCAGGCTTTTGTTCCAGAGCTGTGAGTTAATGTGGTGGCTTCATGTGTTTATGGCTGCATGTAAGCTCTGCTTTCACTGTGTTTAAGTTATTGTGGGTAAATGCAACCCCAATTCTCAAAAAGTTGGAACATTGTGTAAATTGTAATTAAGAATAGAAAGCAATGACTTGTACATACTTTGCAAATGATACTCAGTTGAATACAGTGTATGTATTTAATGTTCATACTTGTGAACTTTATTGTTTTCCGTAAATATACACTCATTCTGAATTTGATGCCTGCAAAACAGGACAGGAGCATGTTTCCCACTGTGATACATCAGGTCTTCTTTTAACAACACTCAGTTAGCATTTGGGACCTGAGCACTCGAATTGTTAAAGTTTTGAAAGTGAAATTCCTTCTCATTTTTGCTGCATTTGCATTTTACAAAATGTCCCAACTCTTTGGTCATTTGGGTTGTATTACAGTATCATATTTTATTGCACCTTATTGTAATCTTGAGGAATAGTTCACCCACATCTGTTTTTATTTCGGTGCTGTAGTATTCTGCACAGATAACTCAACCCTTGAGCTTCTTCACACACTGCATGCTATACATCGCTTTGCCACAGGGCTCCTCATCTTTCCCACTTTTTTTCCAAGTCCTCTGCCTCCCCCTCCCACCTCTGCCTCAGACTCTTGGAGCAGATTCCACTGGGGTTCAGTGGGTGGGTGGGGTCAGACATCTTTCTCACAGGGCTTTTTCCACATCCACTGAACACATTCATTGTTAGGGGGCTAAATCCACTGACGTTTCCCCTCTTCCTGCCCGGGCTTTGAAGCTCTGCACTTGTCTTGTCTGTCCATCCATCTTTCTGTGCATCCGACGGGGTTTATGACACAGATGCTCCAGCAGTTGGAAGGCTGGAACATGTGTGGAGCATTCCTGTTTTAGACCCTGGTGTCCTCAGCTCCGGTGTGCACAGGAACTGATTAGAGGAAGGTGAGAAGGTGAACGTAGCAGGTTTTAAAGGCTGGTGCCAACTTTATTAAACCTGTCTCTGCTGCAGTTTTTAAAGACTCCCCTTTGAACAATGTTTATTTATGGAACTCAATGTGCAGACAGCATGTCACATTCAAAAAATATCTTGCCCATTGACAACTTGCCCTTCTCCTCTCAGCGAACATTACAGCTGTTCCTGCCAGATGGCATCCTACTAAAAGAGAAACAGGTAGAGAAAGTGAAAATAATGGAAAACACGTTGAACTCAAGAGTAACTTGAACTTGAAATTTCAGCACAGGCCTCCTTCAAACTGGCATTAACCTCACATGGCGCCCTTATTTATTTCAATGGCAGCGGCTCTAGCAGAAAATAAAACTCAGGGTCATCCTAAAGTTGAACCTGTTTCAACTTTTGTCACAACACTTTCCAATGTGATCTGGCAAACACCTGCACTCACCAGTCGCAGGAGTTGGTATTTTTGCTTTTAACCCTGCGATCCTTGTAACAAAAATTAAAAGATAAAATTATTACCATCATTAAAACATAATAGACAGTACTAAAAACCCTGTGTCATAGTATTAGAGGTACACAGAGACATCATTATTTGTATCTATATTTGTTCAACCAACAAGATGATCTGTATTTGCATCTGTATTCAGATAGAAGACCAGATGTTGTCAGGGTTTATCCCAGAAGTCACATTAATCGGGCAAATGTTTTATTTTCTAAACATTTTACAATGAAGCTCCCATTTAACTGGAGGATGGTGTTCTATCCTAAGATTCTGTTTTGCATAGGAAGTAGAAACTGTAAGTAAAGATGTACAAGCATATAGAAATATCCTTCAGTTGAAGCGAATAATCTTGATGCATTAAATCAGTGATTAAGGTACATACAATATTTTTTAACTATGCAGAGGTATTCATGGAGCTGATTTTTTTTTCTGAATAATAATTATTCCATTGCATTATTTGGCCTTTTTCCTTCTAACTATTACTGTTCCAGTTACTCAATCTCCATCTTCTATTTCATTGTCTCACAAGTACCTGTTTTGGTCTGAACTTAGTTTGAACTTAGCTTAGAGAGTGTGTAAGAGTGTGTTGATGTGTGTTCAAAGGCAAATATTACAGAAAGCTAAAGAGAGATGATTAAGTTTGATGAATCTCAGTAAAACAAACAAAAAAATGAAGATAGTCTTTTGTTGAACTAGGTGCACTTTTGGCCTTGTGAACTTGAAGAGAAGAACTTCTTTAGGTCGCACCTATCTCAACTTCATAAGTTTATCTAATTTGTCTAGTTTTAATGAATTAAGACAGGGCGCACTGCCTTTACAAGATAATTTAGTCATTTTTGACCTTTTTCTTACCCTTAATGAACAAATGTCATTTCCACCACATCACAACTATATGATTATCATTTCAAAATGATATATCATATGTCATTATCAGCTAGTTGATAGCTTTTTAAACATTTGTGAATCAAATTAATTAAGTGTCAAATGACCCAAACGGCTTAACGTTTATTCACCACAATCTGAAGTATAATTTTGGTTTGGGTAGATACTATTTTGAAATAAATAAATTGTATTATTACATTAAAAAAAGAATATTATCTTACATATTATAGTAAAGTGTTTGATGTGTGGTTAGAACTTCTTAAGTGATATTCCATCCAAAATCTTCAATAGTTTGCCTACTGTTGGCTTGAATAGAGGCTATAAGTTAGCGGTTTGTTCACAAGTTAAAACAAGAATCAAAATGTCCCAAAGAAACTTCTTAAACTCCTGAACAATTATTCACTTCTTTGCTATAACTGCTGAATCAAGCCTTTTATTGTGTTTGAGGACTCGGTATTCTGATACATAATGGAATAACAAAGCAAAATGTAAAAACCCTTTAAAATCAATTTGAGCGCTTTGTTTAAAAACCAGTAAGATCATCGTTTAGAGAGTCATTTAAAAGTGAATAATGAGAAAAAATTATTAAATGGAACATTTAATACTTTTCACTATGTTTTAATTGCATCATTCAAATGTAAATTTATTTAATACTCTGCGAATTGTTTTTTAATATCCACTTTAAAATGCATTATGATTAACTCCTGAAAAAGTCTAGAATTACGTTTGGAGGCATCCACCATGAATTACCGTCACCCCCAACCTGATGCAACCATGGTTTGCACTGCGTATTTTATGTGCTTACGCCAATTTTGTGCACCAAGACATGTTTGAATAAAATTTGCTTAACAATTGGGTTCAAACACAGGTTGCTACCCACGCTTGTCAGGAACACAATATTGAATCATCAGCAAGATTTATAGACCATATATCAACTCTCTGCAGAAAGAGACAAGCTAATATACAGTGTATGAGGCGGCATGAGCCCAACCTTTTAGTGGTATGCTTTTGTGTGGGACCTCCCTCCACAGTATTTCCCCCAGTACTTCAGAGGGACCCCCCCATTCACCCCTCGGCACACAAAGACGAGACAGAGTTGGCCTGGGTAATTGGGATAATAATTATTTCTGCATTTAGTGCCAGCTGGGTGCCTGAGAAGGTCAGGGAACAGCATGAGGACAGGCTTATCTCCATGTTGGTGCTGGCTTCCATATGGCAGCAGACAATAGGAAAGGGCCTTGGCCCCGGACACAGCAGCATGGCACAGGACAGCTCCCACAGACAAAACACAACAACACACTGAGGCAGCACTAACCACGGTGGGTCTCAGAACTGCCACACAGGCTGGCGGGCTGAATGACTGGCTGCACAGCGGTGGACTGACAATAAAGGACAGTGGAGAGACTGGAGAGGGAAAGAGAAAAACAGGCAAAAAATATTGCCCAGGAGTATAAAAAAGGCATTTCTATAAAGTTAAAATCATGAACTTGTTGCCTTTAAATCCTTGTCTCATTCAGGGCACCAATGGGTCCCTTCCTGCCTGAATGGAAACAATGAGAAAGGCTTTCGTAATTTATGAAGAGGACTTTGACCTCTCCATTGAAACTCTACCTTTATACGTTAGCTTGGTAAAGGCTTAAGGCTTGATGAAAAGATGTGAACAGCGAGAGGTTAAAAGTCCCCTTTCTTTTCTCCCCATTCTATGGCTCCTTATTCATCCGCCCCTTCGACCTCACCGTTCACTGGGTTACCATGGCACCAAAAACCCCCGTAGCAACCCGGGCCTGAGCTTCATAAATCAGATTTTTACTGTGTAGCACTCCTTTTAATCTCCATCCACTGACGGCTTTATTTGATTCCTTCTCTTTGGAGGGCTTTCACTGGTCAGTCCATCGTGAAAAGAATTCCGGGGTGTGTGTATGCATGTGTATGTGTGTGTTTGTATGCATGCGCACAGGCGTGAGAAAAGGCCTATAGAAAAACAATGTTGTCCAAGGCTCCTTTGAACCCCCCTGCGAGCATTTCTTTCACTTTGAGTTCCCAAGTGTCCCCTTCCCTGCTTGGTGACTTTGAGTGAGAATCATCATCATTTTTAATGACGAGTCGTTAATCCCCTACCAGGCTGCAATCATACCTCACTTTCATGTCCAAACGAGGAGGGGAGTCCATTTTTTCTCCCCTCTTCTTGTGGTTTCTTAAAAAAAGTGACTTAATTTAATTAAAAGGGAACTTGGCAGTGTCCAGGCAGATCCATTACTTATTCATAAAGTGACTTTTGTTTCCGTGCGACCTGTTAATCAGAGCGACGCTGTAAAGAACACGAGCCAACAAAACCCCCACCTTCCCGGCGGCGCCATCAAACTTTAATACGACTCACTGGCCCGGGTCACACTCTTGTCTCAGAGTCCATCTCCCAAACAAACAGCCGAGGTGAGAGAAGGCGGCCCCGATAAGACGGAGACGGGCTCAGGTGAGCAGGAGAGAGGAGCCGGTGCACGACCGAGGTGGTTAAAGCGTCTGGGCTGGATGACATGCTGCTCCGAGAGCCATTTCAGTAACTGTCCCATTGATCTGCAAGTAAATGGATGAGATGGCTCTGTAATAGCAGGGACCTCTGGCTCTCAACAGCAGCTGTCCATCTCAGACGTTGTAAGCTGTGATCGATGTGATGGCCATGTGAAATCAGATGCTGGCCTCAGGTAGTCTGCCAGAGAGAGCAAACGTGTATGTGTTTTGCTGGTGTGTTTGTCTGTGTGTGTATGAATTTAAGCTTTAGGGTTTGTACAGATTAATACAGTTTTGGAGAGTCTGGGTAAGTGAGAGTACATTATGTCCGGGTGAGCGTGGTTATGGTATATTTACAAATCCACACATTTTGGAGCGTTTGGGTTTGTGTATGTACAGGCTTTTTTACTATATATGTGAGGTCCAAAAACCAGAACCCCTACTTGTGGGGTCTGACTGCTGAGCCTCTTTAAAGAGCTGTTGGGGTTCAGGACTTGGTTTTAGGGTTAGGGTTTGTGTGTGTGTGATTGCACAACTTAATTTCCACCAGTATTCCCACTACTTACATTGTTTGTACACACAGTTAAGTATCAAACTAAAGTTCAAAACTCAATACCTATCTGAAAAAAAAAAATATTTTGTGAACCATGTCACGTTTGAAAACACATTTTGGGAGGAAACCTCATATTGCTTAGAGTAGATTTATTGAGGTGTTTTGTTCCAATGCAAAAAGTAAATAATTGGGTGGCTGCATTTCAAGTGGTGGAACGAGTCCACCATCACTTTAGGGTTGGCAGTTCAATTGCTCTCTTCCCCTGGCCTCTTGTCTAAGCATCCCAGATAGCTGCCAATGTGTACATACGGGGAGAGGAGGGGTGTAAGTTGCTTTGGACAAAACTGCCAAATAATTAGAATATAATATAGAGTGAAATGCAGTGACTAGGAAGGAAGAAAGAAGAGATACATTATTTGCTTTCTTGCAAAGACTTAGATAAAAAGATCAATGCCACTGTTACATCTTTGCATTAAATATAAAACTACAGCCAACAGCCAGAGGTGGGACCAAGTCATTATTTTGCAAGTCAAAGGTAGGTTTCAAGTCTTTGCATTTTGCATCCCAAGTCAAGACCTACAGTACAAGTCACAATTGAAGTCCCAAGTCCTAAACGCTGACTTTCGAGTTCTAAACAAGTCATGGTATACTCTCACTCTTCACCGAGTGTAATGCCATTTCAACAACAGAGCCTCAACATTATTTGTGCAACTTCAAATGTCTGATGAAATTCGAAGTGGTAGGAGCAGATATGAAAACCGGTGAAAACTGCAGGCGGTGCATTTTACATGTGCAGTGTATATAGTACATTATAGATGGCAGAAGTTAATCTCCTTTTCCCCCCTTAAAATCTGTGTGAGTGAAACATATATCTGTGCATGGGTGTGAGTGTGGTACTGTGTGTAAGAAAAGACAGCAGAAATGAGAGGCAGCCTGTCTGCATGGTGATCATGACAATAATGGTGACAGGCTCTTCCACTTCTCTCTTTTTCTGGTTGTCTGGGCTGCTGAGGAGCAGAGGAAAGGTCTAGAGTTCATTATGAGAGATTTTCCTCTTGAAGGGCCACGGCGACCCGAACATGTGGCGAGCTCTCATCACTCCCGACGCTGTCACATAATCTTTGTCCACTTACATCCTAGACACAGGGACCTGACTCGTCTGGAGTGTGCCTGTCTCCTGTATATGTTCCCATTCAACACAGGAAATTAATCTGAAAGCGCCTATAGAGAAATCGCCATTTCATGCCATTAGCACTTGTCGTGCAAAGCAGCCATTACTGAAATAACCCGGGCAGCAGAGAATATTGGACTTACTGGAGCAATAGCCAATTCATGCTGTATAAGTTTGGAAATCACCCACTTGGGGAATATTGTAATGGTCTTGTGCAAATATGGACATATGCTAAGGAAAACTATCAAAACGTGCCAGACGAAATGAAATGACTGGTTTCACTTCTTAAACAGCCTGAAGAAATATTACAATAAGCATAGCAACCATATAAGAGGAGAAAAACTTCACTTCATGTGTCTCTAGATGAATTCAGGCTGGGCCACACACACACAAGCACATAAACATGCCCATATTAAAGCTTCAGAAGAGGAATGAAATAAATCCATGCTGCAGTTTTACTGCTTATCTTTATAGGATGTGATTGAAATTTAAGGATTTTCCGATTGATTTGTGAGTAAATGTTGACATTCGGCCCATTCATCAATGCAAATCTGCCAATGAGAGGTGTCAGTCAGCTGTTTTATTTGATTGGATGGATTTTTGTATTCCCAGTAAACCCAATGCAGTCTTGGCTAAGTGCAGATGTTATGTGTGTTTGCTATAAAATGTTCCAATTTCAGATCTAAAGGTGAAAAAAAAACTTTCAAAGTGCCCCGTGCCTCCTGTTACCCAACTTAAGGCAATTTTTGGAAGCTATATTGATATATTTTTTTCTAGGTTCCATATTTGGCACAGCCGCCACACCCTGCTTTTGGAGATTGGCATTCTGTGAACACAGGCCAATTGGCAACTGCTGTTTACTGCTACCAGCTGCTTTTGCTCATTGAAGTTGTTGCCTCTCTTTTACACATCAATCTACTTTCTCTCTCTTTCCTCCCCTCTCATTAATCTTTACAAGATCCCAGAGTATGGCATAAGTTAAGCTTTGCTATATTAACTGGCCTTTGAGGCCTGTTAAAGCTATTTTCGATAACGCCTCGGTTTTGATTAGACTATAACAAAAGCAGATACCACTTGTTGAGCTAATTTCTTTTTCTCATTAAGTCCCAGCTGATGGTGATGGAGTGGTGGGTGGTGTGCAGACGACTGATAGTCTTTTGTGATGATAGGTGTTGGTGAATAACAGGCAGGGTTGGACTTTATCTCTACACTCTTAGAAATAAGGGTTCCAAAAGGGTTTTTCCAGAAGGGCCGAGGTTCTACTCAGAGCTAGAGTTTGTAAAGAATTCTTTGTCAGACCAGGGGGTCTTTTCACATTAGGTACGATTGCTCCGTACCATGCCTGAGTACACATACAGTTGCAACACCATCTACACAATATTTGCTTATGTTGCAGCTATAGTGTAGAACAGCAGTCCATTTCTTTGTCTTGTTACGGACCCAGGCATGGTTCATTGATCCGTGCCTGGTTAAGGGTTAGTACACATTGTTCACATGAATCAAATGAACTGGACTTTGGCGCCAAGTGAACCTGGATTAGGGCCTGAGTCCTTGATGTGAAAGCCCCCGAAGAGTTCTTCTAAGATTGTTGAAATCCTTGAATAACTCTTTTGTCAAGGGTTTGTCAAAGATACTTTGTATGACAATGTAAAAGGATTCTCAGTAGAACCCCCTGGGTGGGTTCTTACTAGCACCCTTAGAGGGTGGAAAGGTGGAACCATTACACCATAGAGGGGTCTTCCTGTAGAACCCCTCACAGGGGGTTTGTGGGTTAAACTTTCACAGATGGTTCTACGTATAACCCTTTCTCAGGCGTTTTCCACCTAGATGGAACTAGCCCCTTTCCCATAAGCACCTGATTTTGAACCATTAGGGGCATTTCCACCAAAAATGAACTGATTTTGAACCTGAAAACTGGGTTCCCAGCTGGCCCCCCAAAATAGCAGGTTTTCCTTGGGAACCAAAGTGGGTGTGTCATATTCTACAGGTTGTAGTGCTCTGTTAATGATATCCTTGACTGCATTGGTTCCAAAACTGGTGGAAATAGGGACTGGTTCATTAGATAGCATGAAGATTCCGAGAATCTTGAATGGAACTGGTTCAAGAACCAGAGCTAATTTGGTGGGAAAGAGCCTTCTGTTGGGTTCTAGGTAGAACTCTCTGAAAGGGTTCCAGATGGATCCTTTAGAAAAGGAACCAAAAAGGATTGTCCTATAAGGCGAAGAATCCTTTGGTTCTTGTTAGCACTTTCATTTCTATATTCATGCTGAAGATGTTCATTTTAGGTCTCTTAAATGCTGTCTTTCCAAGATGACCCATCGGTGTCCTTCAGACACTTTGGTGCTGTCAGAAATTTCAAAAGCCTGCTCTCTTGTCCTCGTCCCCGCCGTCTTCAGAAGATCACCTTGCCAGTGCTTTGGTGGAAAAAGTGGGAGGGGTAGGACTGTTTAAAGGTGATAATGGTCTTTAATCTGCACCAATGATGATTTATCAGCTCCTGGCCAGCCTCCCACACTGACTTTAAAACATGAAATAGAAACTATTACCTATTACCGGCTCATCACTCACTTCTTAGAATGTCTGAAGGTGGGGGGGAAGGGGAGGTTGAGAGGGAGAAAAAGATAGAGGGTGAGGAAGAGGAGGAGGAGGTGGGGAAGGATTCATCTCTCGTTTTTTTTTTTTTTTTTTTTTTTTTTTCTCTTATTGCAAAGCCACCAGAGCTCCAATCCAATTTGCCAGGCATGTGGAGTTATCCTTAAGCCTGTCAAACGCACTGACAGGGAAAGCTGTCACTTCTCATATGGTCATATGGTCACAATCAGCACTCAAGTTATTTATAGGCCCCATCCTTCACACATTCACTACTACGAGGACCCCTCACCACACTCAGAGACCATTAACACTTTTAGTATCACCTCTTAACTGTCCTTTAAAGGAGAAATATGTATGTCCCTAGCGTTCAGAAATGAGTACTGCAGGCCAAATAGTGAATTGGAGCGATGAACTGTCTATTAAATAGATTGAATCCCTTTTGAATATATGATCTATGGTTGAAACAAGTTGTTTCCCCTGCCCCAGTTGTCTGGTAATACAGAGCTAAGCCCATCTCCTGAAAACAAAAGCCCACTGCTCCGAAAATATATATTCTGGAGTTCAGTGACTGCCTGCCAAACTCCATTGACATTTTTCTCAATTTAACCATTATAAACATCTACTCCTTTGAAAAGATTATTAAGGATTTCTTATGACTTATAAACATATGCTTACTCATTTGGACAGCATTTGGCATAAATTTGAACTCTAACTAATGTGAAACAGACAAACAGAAACAGGCATTCCACTCTGCAAACAGATGTAGCACTGTTGTCACAGAAGCTAGAATTTCAAAGCATGTTTCTTTAATGTATTATGGAATATCATGGTCATTTTATAATTTAGTACAGTAAATATATGACATATTTCTCCTTTAAACTGCTAATTACATTTTATTTTAGAGCGTACAGCTATTAGGAATTGTGTTTTTTAATTGTCTGTAGCAGTCCTCCTCAGAGCTCAAATGCACTAATGTTCTCTTGATAGTCTCCTTTTCTGTAGTTATTATGCCATAGTATCAAAATTTATTTTGTAATTATATATTCAGGTAAGTGTACTCCACGTAGCAGCTTTAAATTAAATGCTTATGGTTATGGTAAATAATAGGATATTAGCTTGCACTTAGTGTGGGGGCAAAGCTAATTAAATGTGCTTCAGACACTCCTGCCTCCACTTGGACTATGGCCGCTCAGTTCTCAGTTACCAACAGTGCAATTATAGCTTCATTTCCATGGCATGGCCATTGGCTTTGTGTATGA
>JAJHUR010077609.1:0-11677 GCA_027495735.1 Lutjanus campechanus | reverse complement strand
CTGGCTTGCAGTCAGTGTTACAGTTTATCCAAAAGGCTTTGAACAGGGTTTAGGTCGGGTCTCTGTGCAGGCCAGTCTAGTTCTTCTACACCGAAATGGGAAAACAATTTCTGTATAGACCTGTCTTTATGTGTGTGGGCTTTGTAATGATAAAACAGTAAAGTTGGAAGCACTTCATCATCAAAAATATGATTATATGTTAGTAGGAAGTAAGTGGTCTAGCCCAAACCATAAAAAATAGAACCAAAACAAAATGTGGGTGGTGGTTTCTACATATATTTTGCAATATAATGTATCTGAACAGCTTGATATCACCAAGTACTTATGTATTTTGTAGCTGATTCAGTACACCAACGCTTTAAAGTTGTGGTTGTGCATATTTACTACGAGGAATTACATTAATCTCATCAAATTCTAAATTTCATCAATGACATCCCTGCATCTTTCTCTTCATAATTATTGCTGCAACTTAAGCAATCATTAAAACCACTTCCATCCTGAGCTGCAGGGATTTTCAAGCACACGGCAAAACAAGAGCTGTCCCTGGTGCTATTAGCTCATTTCTTGTCTTTTTAGATGCTAAATTGGGAGTTGCGCTAAAGGTAAATGTGTCACACTAATATGCAAGTGTGGCAATGATGAAGGAGCCTTCAGTCAGGTACAGTATGTGTGCAGGGATGGCCACAGGCGTGAGATGTGATGTGCAGACACAAGGCCTTATCTCTGCCTTCAGATGGGTTATGTGAGTCACAATGCCAGGGGAGAGGATGATCAGTGGGGGGATGGGGTTGGTCTCTGTTGCTTGTGAGGGCCGGCAAGTCCATCCCCCTCCTCCCAACACCCTGACACACTCTCACAGCCTCCTTTTTTTCTCTCCGTTCCCGTCTTGTACAACTAGGGTAATAATTTCTCCTGCGCATTCACACTCACACACACAGCGACAAATGTGCACACACAGGATTGGCTTATCTGCTATAGGCTCTTGATGCACACTGCAGCTTAGTTATTTCCGAAGAAGGAAGAACGAAAGAAATAAATAAAAGTTCCAGTAAAGAAAAATGACAGTCACCTATTTTTACTCTCAAAGTTTGGGGGGGGGGAGATACAACCGCCTGTGGGTTGGCAAACATCTAAATGAGAAGAACACCGGGCTGAAAATAAAGCCTTAGTCGGGAAAGAAGTCTTGAAAACAATTTTAGTTTAAATGCTCTTTGAGTTGCAGTCTCAAAGTCACAAGGCCAGCAGGAGATGTGACAAGGTACTGGAAAGCTTTGTCGTGTATGTATTTTGCAACACTCATCTGCAGTGCTCAGAATAAGACAAACAACCAGCATGCTGCAACTAAAACAAGACAATGTGATTATAATAGATTGGCACTGACAATAATGTGAGGTATAAAAAAAACCACAACAATAATAAGTTGGATGTAATGGAGCGCTCTAGCTTTGTTGGGCTCACAGAGAATCTTTTATTTCTGTATTCTGGGGGACATTTTATTGAACTGTCATGACTGCTGTATTTCCTGGGCCTGAAGGGCTCATTTTAAATTAGCCTCGAATGTTCAATGGCAGGGGCAGTGAAGCAAGCCCACTCAATATCACATGGCCCAGTGCCTTGTCTTTAATGGATAATGAAAAATGATAAACGACGTGCTGAGGCCAGCCATCCCAATGCAACACCTGTTCTTTTCTATTGACAGCACAGTGCAATACACCACAACTGGACCCCCTCCCACCTACACAGGAACTCATTGATCTGAACCCTGCTATGAGTTAAATTCAGTTTAATTAGTTCTACATCAGGCATCAGCATTGCATCGCAGTGAGCATTAAGGTTAGTCTAGTATATCAGAGTGAAAATATATTAGACAGATACTGGTCTTTTAATAGGTCCACATACTGGCCAGTCACAACCAATACGACTGAGGTCAGTATCCGATTCAGCTTTACGGCTTCCTGGCTTCAGTCTGTAAAATCTACAATCAAACCCGCTTCACCTGACTGTGAGGTGCTGCTAAACCACCAAAAAGGATTTCATCAGTCTGACTTGATATGATAGTTTTATTATTCAATGAGCAAAACGCCTCTCGACGGGATTCGATATTCTTCAAATATGAGAAGTTAATGTGGTCAAACTGAAAGATTTCTGTTATTGGGAGGCAATTCACAAGTCTGACAAGTCAAGTCTGAACGAACTGCGAGTCACGTCTGATCCCTGATGGCTGTTTCCCACTGAGTGCAGTGCATTCACACTCTGCTGTTACTGTATTCAGAGAAGAAGATAGAGTCGGAGCATAAGTTAAAGTCAGAGGTGGGAAGTAACTAAGTACAAACATTTCATTAATGTACTTAAGTAGATTTTTCAGTTTTTCAGATCTGTACTTTACAGTATTTGTTTTTCTAACAACTTTGTACTTTTATTCCCTCCATTTTAACACAAATATCTGTACTTTCTACTAATTTTCAACACAGGCTTGTTACTTTACTTTTTTCAATGCATTTGAGGGGAATTATTGATTATTTCTATTTTGCGTCATAGTACGCCGCCTTCCAAATGAGGCAGTAGCACATAGAAAAGACGATTCCTTGGTGTATCCATTATATCACTCACGAAAGATGTGACAAGACAAAAAAGACGTATAAAGACGTAACAAAACACAAAATGACACAACAAGATGAAATAGGCATGACAGGGTGATAAATGATGTAAAAGATCTAACAAAATGAAAAAAACGTAAAAAGACCAAAAAATTATGTAAAAGACTTGACAGGAAAAAGGACGTAACAAGACAAAAAGGCATATAAAGACATAACAAAACAGAAAATGACCAAACAAGATGAAATACGTATGACAGGATGAAATATGATGTAAAAGACATAACAAAATGGAAAAATATGTAAAAAGACCAAGACTTACGTAAGACGAGGCAAGATGAAAAAGATGAAAAAGACTGATTTTGATGAAAAACAAAATCAAAATTGACATAACACACGTACAGAAATGTGCTTCAGAGAGCAACTTTTTACTTTTATACTTTGATGACATTTCAGAGCCTGCACTTTTACTTGACTAAAGAAGTTGAGTCTTTCCATGAGTATCTGTACTTCTACTTGAATAAAGAATGCATGTACTTTTGCCACCTCTGGATAAAGTATTCCCTAGTTAAATCAACCTTTATCCAGGGTGGTAAGTTAAAAACATAAAGCACAGTATTCCAGCTAGCCTGGACCCTCACCAGTTTTCATTTAGACCCAAGAGATCCATGACAATATCATCTCCACTGCCCTCCACTCAATCTTCACTCACCCTGAGGAAAACAACACCCACATCAGCATGCTGTTTGTTGATTTCAACTCAGCATTCAGTACAGTCTCCCGCGTGATACTTCATGAATAGTCCTCACAAACATACCCCAGACAGGTCAGATTGGCGGTCTCACCTCCTCCACTCTAGTGCTCAACACCGGAGCCCCCCAGGGCTGTGTGCTCAGCTCCCTCCTGTTCACACTGTACACCCATGAATGGAGCCCCCAGCATGGAGAGCGCTCTATTGTTCTGAATTCATACTCAAACAGCGATGAGAGGGAATCGACACTCTTGCAGAGTGGTGCACAGAAAACAATCTACTGCTCAGAGTCAGTAAAACCTGATTGTTGGCTATCAGAGGACAGAGGCAAAGATGCACACCCCCTCGACTAAATCAGACATCGCACATCTCCACCCTGGTAAAGGTTCAAAAATGGCAGTACTTCTTAAGGAAACTTAAGAGGGTAAAATTTCTTTGTCATGTGCTTGTCAGCTTCCACAGAGAAGCAACAGAAACCATCCTGACTGGAAACATCACAAACATGGGATGGGATGTGCACGGCCCAGGACAGAAAACTCTACAGCAGGTCATTTGAACTGCCAGAACATCACTGGTAACCATTTACCGAGCATCAGTGATACTGGTGAGTTGAGATGCCTGAGGAGCCCAGAGGATACTAAAAGATAATACCCACCCCTGCCACAGCCTGTTAACCCTGCCGCCATCAGGCAGGAGATGCAAAAGTAGCTCCTGCTGTACCACCAGAATGAAGAGCAGCTTCTTCCCTCAGGCTGTGAGACTGCTTAATTCATCCTCAGCACTCTGCTATTTAAAATAGTTTGTTCGATAATTTTATTTACCTCTTCAACCAATTAAAATCAATCAATCAAAGAGAGAACTACATCAAAATCTCATGATACAGCTTTGTTGTAAATGATAAATAAATGGCCTTGTATCCTTGAAAAACAATTTCCCGTGTATGTTCTGATAGAAAACCTGAGATTTCCTTCACTTTGTTCACAAAACAAATGCTTGGACAGTTAGTGTCAAATTTCAGGTGATTAGAAAGTGAGTCTACAACAGCAGAAACAAGGCACAATCAACATCCTCCTTCATCATGCTGCCATTTTCATCCTTTGTGCAAAAAACTTGTGTCCAACACCAAGCGAATGCCGAAGAAACTGATGAAAACGTGTTTGGAAGCATGTTACACACACGTTTGAGAAATATTACTAATTGCAGTTCTTTATCTCACAAAACAAAGTGAAGGCAAATGGCTCAAACAAATACATGATTTCATACTAGAACTGTTTTTTGAAGTTATTTTTGATTTCATTCAGCTGTCAACAATCATTGTGCACATAAATTAAGTGCATTTTCAGTTTGGGTGTGACTTTATTTCCTTCATCTGATCATGAAGACCATGAGCTCATAACCTGGGACTGAACCTCTATTACACATTCAGTGCACCAAGAACCAAGGTACTGTTTGGCATGCAGACGCAACAATGTGCTTTTTAGGTACTTTGTTCATTGCAAACGTGTCAGCTTTGCATAGTTGGTGCAGACTTCATACAACATGACCTCACACAAAGGGTTCAGTGCTCCACAATCAACCAGACGCTTTGTTTCACATGAGACACGGAGCTGGATTCAGTACAGTGAATGTGCAAAAGGAAATTCTTAACTCTTAGATCAGGGATGCTCATCTTGCTTTGCCTGGGGGCCAGTTTAGCAAAATGAGAGGAGGCCAGGGGCCAGTTAATAAACAAACAATAATAATGACACTTTTTTATCAGATAAAATGAATGGAAAAAAAAAAATATTAAAATGCTCGTAGTTTATGTTTCATTGAAATTCTTTATTTTAAATTTGACTGACTTGTTTACTTACTAAATTACTCACTAAATTATCTTGGTGCAGGGATTGACACATAAATCAGATATCACACTACATTTAATAAATGAAACTGCTTTTGAGGTATAAATGCTTTGGTAAGACTTAACCATTAAACAAAGCTGGAACCTCCTCCATCACGAAAATCACTGAAATGTTGTAAATATTCAAGTTGAGTATCTCTGCTTTACATGCAGAGGGTCAGAATAACAGTTTTGTTTTCTTGCAGTACCTTTGTAATAAAAGTTAGTTTGTAAAAAAAAAGTTTTACTGACAGCTAACATGTTTAAGTTTATCTTTATCATTGCCAACATTTAATTTGATTAGTGCCAATTTGGCACTCACAAATATTTTCAAAGTAATATAAAACTCCTATTTTAAGTGATATTTAGATAATTTAATTTTATATGTCAATCAGTGCCAACATTCATATGCATTTGTGCTAATCAATGCTGCCTTGGATACAAGTACACAAATATAGTGATGTTGATTTAAATTATTATTTCAAGAAGCAAAAGAATATACCAGGGTACAGTTAAGAAACATCTCTCAAGCACCAATGAGTCTTGAATCTTTGGACTTTAATGAGTAATATACATTTGTTAGACTTTCTGTTGTAATTTATGTGTTTCACTCCTCTATTCTCACAAAATCACTGTACAAAAAAGGCATTTTTGGTCGGTCATACTGTATTCAAGGTTTACCGTAATACGATTCCTGAAAGGAACAATTCACCTCCAAATCAAAAATACACATTTCTCCTCTGCCCTGTAGTGCTATTTAAGCCATTTTAATGTTTTTGGTGCCAGTTACTCAGTTTTGGAGTTATTGGCTGTAGAGATGTCTGCTTTCTTTCAAATATAAAAGCACTAAACGGGGCTCAAAGTGCTAAAATAAAAAATAAAAAAAAAGTGAAAAATTCAACATCAATGTCTCCAGAAATCATGACCTGGTTAGTCAAGATAGCAGACCTTGTTTCATGTTGGAACTATTTTCTTAGAAAGAAAGTAGTTCCGGTAGATTCTACTGCAGAAAGAAAGTAGTTCCAGTAGATTGTGCCATCTAGTTGCATTCTATTGAAGAGAGGCAGACATCTCTACAGTCGATATCTCCAAAACTCTGCAGCTCACACCAAAACAATCTAGACAAGTAAATAGCAATACATGAAAAATGGAGGTAAGTTTGTTTATGTTGCAATTTGTGTCAGGTTGACCCACACTAAAAATGATAAAATTGTCCACACTCTTACTATGCAAACATTTCCTTGTACTTGTCTTTTTTAATGTTTTTTGATTGTTATTGTTATTATTGATATTGTTGTAATGTCTTCTTATCACCCATTTTATAAATCTGCTTTTGGAGATTCCTTTTTAAAGAAAAAAAAAGGGGGTATATTGTAGTATCATAATGGGATGTATGAGAGAGAAACCTGGCAGGACTATTTGAGACTATTGTATATTTAGACACAATGACACAGTATATCCTGTTTACTTCATCTAAGGTCACATCTCCCCTTATGCCATCACTTTTAATTTGATCAACAGTGCAAAACAGCACCGCACCACTTCAACACTTCACTGTGCTGCCTATACAATTATGCAATCTGCCTATAGTGCAATCTATTATGATCGTAATTGACTGGAGAAAATAATAACGGCGTAATCACAGCCTCTAATGTGCTCTGCAAGTTGTTGTGATCCCACTTTAATTTATTTAATCAACAAACGAGACTTGATAGTGTAGTCTCAGCTTGGATTCCCTGTGAGTGTGAGCGGTGATTGTTCCCTGCATCCTGGGACAGCGGTGTTATATCTGCCTGCAGCCATCACGATAAAGTGAACAACAAGAGGTGGTTGGCTTTGCACTACAGCACATCAGGTGAGGCAGAACTCTGTGAACGAGGTGTCTCTTTGACAAGGAAAAAGCATATACTGGAGCTTTTACCGCTCCCTTGTAACCACATTGATTTATCTTTTGAGCTTTATGAACAACCATTGATTTTATCTGAGACATAAGGGAAGAATCAAATCATGAGTACATATGGAGCGGCTCAAAATGAATTTTTTGTGCTTTCCTGATGTTGTGACTGTGGTGCTGGGCCACTCCCCAATGTTAGTGGAAGAGTAAAGGGATTACATTTTCTAAATTGGCATCTTCTCCCAGATACAGAGATTGTGGAAATGTGGTTTACTGTACCTTAACAATGTCTTCATTGGAGGACTTGCACTGCACAAAGGCTGAGACATCAGTGACTGCTCCATTCATCTCTATAGAGACCATTTTGACAGGAATGGCCACAGTACGTCCGGTCAGAATGGCCGTGTTGATAATCTCGGTGTCCTGCGGAGAGAAGAAATATAGATATTCATGAAACTGTGGGAGACCAGGAGTGATTTTCCTCAATATTTCATCAGAATTACTGATGTCCACATTTAAAACCATTACCACCAGGGCTCCCGGGTCTTACAGGTGATACTCTCAGTGGCAGACCAGAACTCATTTTCCTGAGATGTCTTTCATTGGATTTCATCAACTGACATTTTCATTTCAAGCACCCCGTTCATCTAGTGAACAACTGGAAGTAACTGAAATGGGGATGAAAAAGACAGAATGTGAAGAAAAGTAATAATCTTCACCTAAATCACTTCAGGAAACACGTGTGGCTTAATGGGGTCCAACAAGGTAAATCACAGCATCAGCCTTAAATTTCAGGCAACATAAAAGACGTGACATTTACTGTTCTGATGGACAGGACGTGATGCAACTATCCGTTGTGCTACTTTAGGTTGAGCACATAAGTGGAAATGTGCTTCGGATGTTCGAGGAGATGGGTTTTGTCACAGTGGGAAGCTCATTAGGGTTGGATGCTGCTTATCAAAAATGTTCCACTGAAGTGCACGACGACTCTGGAAAATGCAACAGGAAGTGTTGCTGTCACCATGACGTTTGACAGCAGAGTGGTGTGTTAATATGAAAATACCTAAAATAGAGTTTTTACTTATGATTCCATCCATCTTCAAACTTCTGTTTCAACTGTGTATGCATAGTACACGTCCATTAGCCATTTTGCGCTTATTACTCCACTCAGGAAGCTGTATTATTATTTTAATGCGAATCATTTTGCCATGAGGGTATTTGAGGGGGAAAGGTATAGTATAAGTATAGTTTTAATTAGTCTGCATAAGCACAGAGAACGTGGAGAAATTCATGGAGAATTTCTCTGTTGTCCATGTTAATGGATTTCTCTATAATAACCTAACCGCTACTCAACATTTGGGGGTCTGCGAATCCATTTGTGCCATGAATAACTATGATATGAAGATAATCTTGAATGAAGAAAACATTGCATGAAAGAAAACCCTTTAGTTTTTTTCCTTTTTACCACTGTGTGATTGTCTGTGTATGTGCACGTACACATGAGCAATCTGGAGCTTGTCTGCAGCTTATCTCTCATACTACTGGATCCATCAGCCTAAAATGTTTTAATGCACATATGACTGCTTGCTCAAGGGCCTCTCGTTGTTGCACAGAAGGACAATTTTTGAAAAACCTTGAAAAACCTATATACCGTATAACCTATGATGACTGCTGACTCCTCACTCCTCCTTCATCAGCAACTGCAGGGCTAAAACACGGCTCACCGTCTAGCAGTGTTGGGGAATAACATAGTTACATATAATAAAATTACAAAATTAATGTCATTGTAATCTGTTACAGTTACTGCGATAGAAAAAGTTAGCGATTCATAACATAGAGCCAGCCAATTAACTGTAATAATCTGGCTGTATTTTTAGAGTAAAATCATTCACCTACATGTTGCACTGCATGTAAAATCAACACCTTGTCGGGAGTTTCATGTAACCAACCAATGCGTTCTCATCCAACTTTTCACAGACTGACGTTTCTTCTCTGTGTTTCTCACTGAAGCACAAAGTACCCTTTAGCGGTTAAGTCTGACGTGGCCGGAAAGCCTCTTTTAACATGACTAACATTGTGAAACTGTTGCATTTTGGTTAGGTTTAAGCACAAAAACTACTCAGGTGGGTTTAGGATACAACCACGTTTGGGGTTACAATAAGAACGTTACTTCACATATGTAACGTAAGATAGGATTTGCAACCAGTGTTGGGCAGTACCGTATTACTCAGTAAGTAACTTACTACTGTAATATCATTACTTTATCCACTCACAAGTAGTGTAAGGGATTACAATTTCCAAAACAGTAATAATACTACAGTTATTCATCCAAGTAACTCTGAGTGACTGAGATAGTTTTTGACCTCGGTGCTGTCGTATGATGACCTCTGCATGCTGCTCGCCAAAAAGCTAACCAACAAGGTACAAAAGTAATATAGTAATATAATGAGTAATGTAACTAATTACTTTTGATACCAAACAATGAGTAAAGTAAAATTATTACATGGTTTCTGAAACAGTTCGCAACTTGAAATTCACATGATGAACACAATATTTGGGAAAGGAACACTCTGTTTACCCAATTTATTACTTTTTTTTGGCATAGTTGTTTGAAAAACCTAAATATAACATGCACTGAATGCTGACTCCTCACTCGTCCTGACTGGCTGCAAGTATTCAACAATTGTTTGGCTGAAACAAGACTTAGCTACTAGCAGTGTTGTGCAACTACATAACTAGTTACATGTAATTAAATTACAAGATGAATGTAACTGTAGCCCATTATGGTTACTGAGAAAAATATGTAATTAAATTTACCACCAACATTTAGATTTACCAATCTAAATGTTGGTAATTACAGAGGTTTTATCAAGATATTCTTTTCGGGTTGCCTGGTGGAGATCTGCAGTCTACTGAGTGATCTCTTCTATTTATGATAATGTATCTGGTTTCCACACTTGCAGACTCTCCAATTATACTAGAGTTCGTAGAGAGAATATGTGTTATATTACTGCCCTGTTTGTCTATATAGTTCAAACTTCTGAATATCAAAAGGGATCAAATCATGACAAATCCAGCTAGTTGTACACAATGATAACATAATCCTTGAATTCTGGTAAACTAGCCATGAACGAGGCCAACATTGTCATGCCATCTGCATTTTTTATTTCAAATGCACCAGAATGCAAACAGCCAATTAAAATACACACCAGACCCTCAGCTGAAGTTTGAATCAATTCATTATTTTTTTTTTTTGCAGATCATGTAAAGCTGCGAGAGGGTAACACATTGTCTCATTTGCGGTGCACAACAAGCCCAGGAGAGAGACTGAGACCATATACATTTCCTTAAATCAAAAAATATTATATTTAAATTTCTGCCTGACACTTATCTGTAAGTCTTAATAAGGGTGTAAAGCGTGAAGTGCGAGACTTTCCTCCCCCTCGAGTTTTTCATGGGTTCCCACTCAACTGCAAGACCCAGAATTGTTTATTCATAGAGGGAATATTACACTCAGACTCAGTTTTGTCAAGGCATCTACTCTCTGAAGCCTTAAGCAAATAACAAAGGTAGTCAGTGCTGAACAGCCCTTAGGCATGACGCTGCACTTCACATCTGAGAGTGACACAGCACTAAGGTGCAATGATGTAGAGAGGATCTAGGACACAATCTGAAACCTTCCTCATTTATTTTATTTTGAGTCCTTTGAGCTCACACAACAAAGAAGGCAGAGAGTGGGCATGAAAAGCAGAAAGAAAATATGTACACCAACAGAAATCCACATGTGAAGCAAAATCTATTTCAATATAATTGGGAATAATTGAGGCAATTATCAGTAGAGTCATTTACCATGAACTTCACAGTTGTTTTTAATTCAGCTGGAGTCGCAAAATTCTTTAATTTCAGTTTCTGCGACAGGCTTTTCTGAATTACTGTAGCAGAAAACATTCAAGCTTTCTGTCCAGTCTGTCAGAACAACTGGGGATATGAGATAGTGGTTGAAAATAACTCTGCATGATACAAATTTGCCAAGCCGCAAAGTAATTGATAAAAGGAAAGAACTTCAATATATTTCCTGTGATTCTGTAACAATTGCCCACAACACCTGCATTTCCATCCACTGGCTAGCTGATTTTACCACTACTGAGGTGGAAAACTTGGTGTATGAATAGTAACAAAATGTAACAAAGTGCAATGGAAAAAGATTTTGCAAAATAATTTTTATGTACACAAAGCTTGTGATTTAAAAGTCCACTGAATGTTGCACTCTTTTTCTATTATATAATGTTAGATTTATTGCTTCAGAACTTTATAAAATGTCACACAAAGTCACACAATCACAGGACTCTGCAAAAGCTGCCCACTCCACTAAGCTCAAAGCTAGTTAGTTAGCAGCTCCAAGCTATTGCTATTATTTTGGCCAGAAAACAATCTCACAAGGTAACACAATCGATCATCTGACTCTCTTTCCAGCTCAGCAGCTCCCAAACATATCTGGAAAACCCAGAACTCCACTTTTAGGCTATTTTAAATTTCTTTAGCCTGATTCATAGCTGCTA